>BOPP01000045.1:3832419-3864344 GCA_017312745.1 Gryllus bimaculatus
GCTCTCGACGTGGAGGGGGCGCTGCCTGGGCGGGGAGGGCGGTGGCGATGACATGTCTTTTTTTCTTTTCTTTTCACTTTACAACAATGCGGTTTAGTATAGGCTTAATTTTGCGTCACAACATGTCACTTTTTGTATTTCTCGTCAATTTCGAATAATAAGTATTTTTTATCTTTTCCCGCCATTTATAATGACTTCATTTATCGATACTTGCTTTTTAATATCATTTTATCGCTACTTGCTTCAATTAATATTTACGAGATGCAACAAATGTTCGGTGGCTGCGTGGTGGAGGTGGCGGTGGCGGTGGGGTTGGCGGAGACGGTGGCGGAGGGATGTTTGCGACGAGAAGGAGGTTGGTGCAGCTTGTTTGGGAGGGGGGGGGGGCAATGACGTCGGAGACGCGCCGTACGAGGAAGTATGCGAGGTGTGTGAGCCTTTGTCCTCCCGGGCGCGCCTCAGAGGCGTCTCGGAGAATCTCGAAGTATTCAACGGAGGAAGCGGCTGGCGATCGACTCAAGCAAGGCCTTTTAAAACTTTTCCAGCGTTTGCCCATTGCTAACTCACCACTCAAGCGCCACGCGCTTAGTCATTACATTCAATGGAAGGAATGGATTAAATTATTTCCTTTTATTGAACTAGAATTGTATGGCCTTGGGTACACATAATCACGTTTCCATACACTCATTTGAAGGCGGGATTAACGGGAGAGGTGGCTCAGGGCATCAACTGATGTTACTGCAGTGCCTCTGACCGGGAGGTTTTAGGCTTCCACGATAGAAGGACATTCGACACTCGCTTCATAGCTAGGTCAAGTTCAGTCGCTGTCTGGAGGAGAATTCTAGCGGTCTGCTGCTCTGATCGGGAGTTTTCCGTAGTTTCTCCGATCAACACCAGGCGAATGCCTGAGCATTAACAAACGAGTCACTGGCCGCGCGCGATCTTTGCTAATTTACCTTGTCCTATCCTCTCGCCTTACACCCGCGCTTACTCTATCACACACTACACACCACAGATGCCGGGAGGGAGCTTATAGAGCTAGCCCCGGCTGGAGGGGTGCAGCTCTGGTGGGGGATACATGGTTGGTAAAAACCCCGCTAGCCATAGGTCGGCGCCGGATCTCGCCCCACAGCGGGGGGAAGATCACCGCCACCACATCCCAGGCAAAACATAAACTACACTTACAGGACTAATGACCCTGGTAGTTGTGTCAGAAATCACTAAAACAATCGATACTTCTTAGTCAGCTAGGTCGAGCTCAATCGCTGTCTGGAGAAGAATTTTTGGGGCCGGCTGCTCTAATCTGTAGCTTTCTGTGGTTTCGCCGATCAACCCCAGGCGAATGCTGAAGCAGTACCCTAACAAACGGGCCACGAAATGCACGCGATCTTTTGTACCTATCCCTTGTCCTATCATCACTCTTTACACACACTTGAACTACACTACCATACATGCCCGGAGATCGACCGGGAGCTTAAAGCTTGTGGTAGGTACCTGGTTGGGGGAAACCCCGTAGACGGTAGGTCGGCGCCGGATCTCGCCATCCAGCGGGGGAAGATCACTGTCACCTCCTGAGGAAACATGTACTGCACTTACGAGACTAATGACGTAAGCTGTTGACGCGTTCGGAATTACTAACAATCAATGTGGGCTTCGCACCCACAATCCTTTGGAATGGAGGCCCCACAGCGATACTGCCTTAGCTGCTCCAGATACCCCAGTAGGTAATTTTCAAATTATTCGCAATATTTTGCCCCCAGAAAGATTTTTCTCGAGAAGTTCGACACGTCACGAAGACTGTTTGCTTTATCATACACAGTACTTCATCGCCATAATCATTCTCGGAAGAACTGATTATAACTTACGGAAATGCGAAGGGAGGAGAAGATTAATGAAATGAACAGAGCATGCGTCTCACAACTGTTTTGCTCTTTCCAATACTTTTATGTCATTGCCTACACTTCCAGCCAGCACTTCGCCCATTCCTGCTTCTGATTTTTAACCTATTAAACTAGTGGTGCTAAAACATCACGTACTTTCACGTCTGTATTTTCTCGCAAAATTATGCGAAAAGTACTCAAATTTTCGAAAATTGTACACAATCGTATTTTAAAATCTATCTTTAAAGAACGGATTTCATTGAGAGAAAAATCTCATCTTTAATATTTCAGTTGTAGGAAGACTCCGAAAAAGTTTCAACTTTTGCATTTTCGAAAAATCAGGGTTTTTAACTCACATGAGACATGCACCATTTTCTTAAACGTTCTTCGCACTAACCTACAACAAAATTTAATAAAAATCGATGGAGCCATTTTAAAAAATTGGAAAATGTCCCAGGAGCTTCATTTAAAGTATTCCCAAAATTTAAAGATATGTTTCAAATTCAAGGGGCCGTGACATCAACCAGATTGGATAATATGAATTTTGGAGAGAATTAGCGGAACGATTTAGACGCTAGCGTTGACCACAGACGGACAGACAGACGGACGTTTTCGATTTTTAAGGACACATAAAACATGGATTCTGACTACACCACATGGTGATAGAGGATATTTTTTCTGAATTTCGCAACTGGATTTATCCACTTTCTCATTATCAGAGTCCTGTAACAAGAGTTTTCTGCCGAAAATATGTCTTTCTTCGCGCAGCATTGCTTGTCTTTCTCTCTACTCCGCAGCGAGAAAGTAAAATTAACTAATTTTCTAGTGCAATCATGGAAGAAAAATATTGCTAGATGGTTTGTATAGTAATTGTATAGTAGTAGGTAAGTCTACTTCCTCTATGGTACAATACATCTAGAGGCATAGAGGGTGATGAAGGACGTCAGAGCAAGGAAGATAGGATAAGAGCCACAGAAGGAAACCAAATAGGCGCTTCAAATTGCATTCTTGCTCATTAACGGTTCTTGAGCGATTGTATTATCAGAGCTAGGAATTTTAAGATTTATAAATGGGATTTTTAACTTTGTAGAGTTCATTCAGGCATTTATAATATTGTTTGATCTATTCAAGCGTGACAAACATGTTGCATTAAGGAGTATTCAGGACCACAGTAAAAAAGAAATTTTCATTTTCGTTACATTTATAACTCACGGAAGACTTCGATTTCCACTCACATCCGAGCCGCGTAGCACGCGCGTATATATTTTGTTGACTTAACAAGCGGAGGAAGTTTTTACTAAGTATTTACTTTTAATTTCTTGTATACGTGGAGTAATGTACGCAGAATACAGTTACGTAGGCTAATGCTGCGGAAAATCGATTTCAAGATTTCAACAGAAGTACATGTTTGGGGGTCTTTAATATTGTAGTTGTAGAAAGACGTCGAAAAACCTTACAATTTTGCAATTTGCGAAACATGATGGATTTCAAATTCCGTGACGGTAGCAGATATCTTGTGGTAATCCATAATACGGTAAAGGAAATAATCGTTAGCGAGTTAACTTTCGGGAAACACTTTTCCCATCCTCAGATTCCAAAAGATGGCTGCCATCTAGCTGCACCCAGCATGTTTTGCAGTTTTCATATTTTTCGACTATGTTATGAACATTTATGAGTGAACCACGATGCTTGGGAGGGGATGAGTGCTTGGGATGGGATGAGTGATGGCAAGACACACTGAGAATTGGAAAAGTGTTTCCCGAAAATTAACTCTGGGTAATAATTAATAAAAATTATTAAGCCTTTTGTGGACGATTATTTCCTTTACCATTATAGGAATTTCAATGAAAGTGAGTCCTGCTTTCAGCATTCTTTATCGTATTCAAGGGCACAGTCAAATCCAAGAATTTGAAGCCATTTTTGAGAAAAAATTGAAAACGTTGAGGCTTTATGTAAACTTCTCCCCAAAATCAAAATATCCATTTCAAACTGATAGAACCTTGAGCTCGATCAGCACGATCTGATAATATCAATTTTGGAAACGTTCATCTGAACAATTTACGTGCTAACAATGACAACAGACAATTTTGCCGTCAATCAAGTACCCACAAAACATGAATTCTGACTTCAACCTCTACACATAACGTGTTAGAGGATTGATAGTAATTTCGAGCGCGTCAACTGTTAGGGACATTAGTCCTGTAAGTGTAGTGCATGTTTTATCTGTGGAGGTGGCGGTGATCGTCCCCTACTGGAAGGCAAGTTCCACCGCCGAGCTACCTGACGGCTTGCAGGGTTTCCCCAGCCTGGTATCTCCCATCAGCGTCCGCCCCAGTCATGGCAAGCTCTAAGCTCCCTACATGTGTGTTAGTGTAGTGCATGTGGGTATAAGTGTGTGTAGTTAAGGGGATACGGCAAGAAAGGAAGAAAAAGGTGCGCGTGCTCCGGAGTTTGTTAAGATACTGCTTCGGTATTCGTCTCGAGTTGATCGGAGAAAACACGGAAAACTACCAATCAGAGCAGCCTGCCGATACAATTCTTCTGCAGACAGCAGTTGACCTGAATGTCGCTATGTAATGGCATCAATTGATTCCCAGAACCATCTAAGTGTTAGTGGAATCAATATCACTATGTATTGGAAATAGGAACAAGATTTAATCACTTTTTCGAACCAAGGTTCGGCAATAAGAATTTTTGTGTCGAAAAAAGTTTGTTTTCCAGAGCAGGTTTGTCTTCTTACGAAGTTAGGCGAGAAATGATAACGACTCAGAAAATCAGAATTTCTTTCATAAATAGAGACAGAAATGAAATAATGTTTTTTATTAAATGTACGGGAACTTTTATTCCTCAGAATTACTATTGTTAAACAGGTACGGATCTACGGGGAGGGAAATGAAGGAAATTCCCCCTAAAATTTTTCAGTATATATTAATTTTAACTTACCACGAAAATATCAGCAAAACTATTTTAGGATAATAATTAAAACGTATAAAATCGTATTGCAGCATGAGCTTGTGTAGAGTACGACATTGTGCAAAATCTGTAATATGTCACCTTCAACCAAAACACTTTGAACTTCCCCTCCCAAAATTCGTCTCTGGATCCGCCCTTGTGTTAACAAATGAGGTTAAATAAGTAAGATTAGAAATCTTTCGCAAAAACTTCTGTTGATACCATTCACGTCTGCCTCGTAAGCGACCTCGATCCCCCTCCGCCGAATTGGCAGCTCACCGCCAACGCCAGCACTCGGCTACCGACACGTTAAAGGCACGCACACAAAGTGTGCCAAATACACAGTAGCGATCAGCAAACTTAACCTGCTAGGTCACGATAAGGAAGAAGACTGTTCTCGTGAACAGCACTTCATATTGAGTGTCTTGCAACGTTCCTTGCTACACTTCCAATGCCTAGCCTCGTGAGTCATCTTGATAACTAACCACAGGCTTTCCCATTGTAATGCGACAAGAGGCTTCAATTAGTTGGACTCGTCTCTCTCCTTTGCGTGACAACATCAACGTGTGTGTGGGCGATATGATGCCTAGTTTTGAAATTAAGCATTAGTTTTATAAGGTAATAAAATAGTCTTTAATTTGATTTCATCCACGTTTTATCAATTTTTAAGGAACTAGTGGTGCTAGAACAGCACGTACTATCTCGGAATACTTCTAACAGCTCCGCAATATTATACTACTGCATGAACCTGCAAAAGTGTTTTCTAAGAGAAGAATTTATTTTCGCACCAAGACTTGAACTCAGGTCCTCCGAGCCAACACATTCCGCGCCTTAGCTCTACGCAATGGCCTTTCCGACTCCCTTCCCTTCGAGTCCCTTGTTTTGTAAATAAAAATATAAAGAAAAACATTGGAGCAATTTTTGAGAAAATGTTCTAATTACTTTCTCGCAAGTACTTCGTCAGAAAAGACGGTATTATAATCGAAACGGCGAATTTTCGACAGAAATACTCTTATAACAGGGACATAGTAACGAAGAATTGGATAAATCCAGTTGCTAAATTTAGAAAAAATCCTCGGGTCGGGCCGTGATAACCAAAAGAGAGTTGGGAGCGGCTTCGGAAATTTCGAACCCTTCACGTCCCTTGCAGGCAAGACAAAGGGTGAAGTCTTAGGCTTCCGCGGCCAGAGTCATGTGACACAAAGGGTGACGGGTTTCCCAGCCTGCCTATTTCAGGTACACAAGTGTTTGGGATTCATTGGTATTCTGCAGCTCTTGTAGTCATGTTCTTACGTGTTAGAGTAATAGTAGACCTTTCTAGAACTTGTGCAAAATCAAAGAAACGTCATAACATTTTGATACGAAAGCGTGTGAAACTTATGAATGTTATTCATTTCCTCTTCTCATCACAGCAGTATCCTAGAGCGGTTGGCGATTAACATCGAGAGAAGCTGAAGCAATTCAGACATATAGGATTTCTAAAGGCAAAGTCTGATTAGTATTAATTAGTATTATTTATTTAATATTGTTTTCATTATTAACATTATTTAATATTGTTTTCATGAAATGTAAAAATTTGGTAATATTCACTGTTAATTAATTGGATCGCTGGTGAGGTAGATACCTTTTTATTATGATAAATAAATAAATTTATTTATTTATCATAATATTCACTGATTGATGGGTATGTGCTGCAGGTTGCAAGTGACTGTTTAAATATAAGAATAGACCAAACAAATTAAGACAATGAACTGAAGTTCAGGAAATGAGTGTTACTTAGTAAGTCCAAAGTAAATAACTGTAATCTTAGAACAAACAGTTCTACTATTTTGTAAAGACGTTATTGTGACGTCTATTTTGTATAGACGTATAGACGTATAGACATGATAATTACCAGCTGTTACGTTTTTGTATATACCTATTTTGCAAAATTAGAAACGGATTCATACGAAGGTAGGTGAGAGTTGGTACCATTACAAACTAAATTAAAAATAATGGTTCATTTAATAACTCAATAATATCGATGTAACATTTGCGATAAAATTGTTACCTTACATATTTAAGAATTTTTAATAAATAGGCAATTAGTCTCAGCTTTAAGTAACAGTTAAGTTGCATTAAATAAAACGTCAGAATGGATATTGTTAACTAGAGAATAGATTGTGTCCTTACGAACCAAATAGTTTTTCTGATTTAGTAATTTCTAGGATTATCAAAGAAGAATGGTAACATTATATAATTATAATATTACTATCTAGTAATAATATTACTAATAGTTTGTTTCACATTCAATCGATTTTCTTTCTCATTTTGTTCTTTTATTGTTTATGTATCTTTCTCCTTTTTGTACTCAGTTCCTACATACAAGAAAATCAATTGCCTCTGTCAATTACGTTTTATTGTTATTTGTTTAGCTGCGAAAAAAACGTAATGCTGAAATATTTTTTAACAATAAAATTATTACTTTCAGGGTAATCATGAAAATAAATCCAACAGAAGGAGATAAAAGGCCTTAAAAAGAAGGTGATAAACATTTGATTGTGCAGTTTTTAATTTGGCCAAAAAGATGGACAAAACACAACGAAGTGTACATTGTAATAAGCTGTGAATTTCTCAAGTGCTGATAATCTTGTGTTTTTGAAGAAAACAAAATTTATGTGTATTAATAAAAGTAAAATATTTATTCATTCTTCCATATTCAATAAGTAAATAATGTAAATAAATTCTTGTTAAAATTAATTCAATAATTTTTGGTAAACGAGTTAATGATTATTCATGCACCAAGAGCATTATAAGCATATTATTATCTATTGATACTAGTAACAAAAGGCTATGTCGTGTTAGGAGGAGAAGAATTTGTTCTTGAAGGAGAAGTAAAAAGCACAGCTAGAAATTTCGGCATTACTTTTAATGTAAAAGTACAATAAATAATGTACACGTACAATAAATATAATGTTCATGTGCACATTAAATTTATTGCGCATACATGATAATTACTTTCATATACTTTTACATTAAAAGTAATGCAGAAATTTCTGACAGTGTACGTAAGCATTCTGTCTGATCACCTGCATCCATTCATGTCCATTGTGCATCCCGACGGACTTGGACAATTATAGCAGGACAATGCGACAGCCCACACGTCCAGAATTGCTACAGAGTGGCTTCAGAAACACTCTTCTGAATTTAAACTTTTCCACTGACGCCCCAAATCTCGAGACAACATTATTGAGCATATCTGGGGTGCCTTGCATCGTGCTGTTCAGAAGAGTACTCGGTTTATGGGCTGCCCGGCAGGATTCATGGTGTCAATTACCTCCAACGCTGCTTCAGACATTAGTCTAGTCCGTGCCATCTTGTGTTGCGGCACTTCTGCGTGCTCGCGGGGGCTCTACACTCTATTAGGGAGATGTTCCAGTTTTTTGGTTCATCAGTGTATTATACTATGTGATGTATAATAGTAACAGTAACGTTTCGGAAAATTATTTTCATCTCCAGGCTTAAATGTCAAAACATATAAATACAATATTTTAAACAGTGAACAGATGCTATTATTACGTTGCTGTTACTATTTTGTATCACATGTAATATATTGATATAAAACAGTTGACATATAACAGTTTTCTATCTTTAAAATAAAGGACCGAATACATTCTGACAATGTTGCAAAGTCTATAGACGGAATATTATATATTAATTTTAAAATTGATATTCCCCGATCGATCTGAGCGACCCCAAGGTTTAGGGAGTTCGAAACGAATATTTTGATTTTTGATGGTACATAAAGTCTCAACATTATCAAAATTTTCTCAAAGATGACTCCAATTTCGTTATTAACTTTGCACTCGAATAGCTTACAGAACAGAACTACTACAAGAAACTAACTTTTGCAATTTTCAAAAAGTCTGTAATTTTAACGAAAGTAAGCCCTCTGCCGTTCTCCTGAGCGTTCTTTACGCTATCCGTGAACAAAGTTTAATAAAAAATGTAGTGCAATTTTTTAGAAGTTTTTGAACATATTGAGTCTTCGTATAAAGTACCCCCCAAAATAAAATATCCGTTTCATATCTAGAGAGACGCATGTTTATTAACATCGATTGAGAATTTCAATTTTGTAGAACATTTGAGAATCGTGTTTTGCAATATCAAGTAAGAGTAGTTTATGCAATTAGTTCATATTGCTACGCCTTATTGCAGGAGTTCGAGTTTTCAAAGCCAGGGACGTAAGGATCGAGTTTTCAAATTTGTACGAATATGAAACTTTCTTGTGACCTCTAGGATATTGGACATCTGTGCCAGAGAATTGTCATCGGCTGTTCCGTTTACCGCTACAACCCCGCGCTTCTCTCACTGCGATTGGCTGCATGTGTGATGACGCAACCATACTTGACATAAAATTTAATACGTAGTCATTTATTCTGTAAAATGTCCAATTATGAACTATTTCTTGCACCATAAAAGGTGTTTTATAATGTTAGTATACAAAAAATATTGTATATGCTCTTGTATCAAAATAAGTACGCCTTCAGAACTAAGTAAAAGGTTGCTTTTTAATTCAAATGTGAAAAATTACAGAGATGAGAACAAGCCCATTATCATCCTCATCGTGAATGAACTCACGGTATAGCGGAGGCATTCAATGAGAAACCACAGAGATAAAGGGAAATTGATTCGCTACACTACCTAAAGACCGCCACCACAAAAGCGATGAGAAGTCGTTTTAACAGTACGGCCAGCATAAGTATCGTCGCAAGAATGACAGGCCACAGAAGTATTGTAAATGTATTCTTGTAATCAACAATTCTTCAAGAAATTGTAAACTAGACGTTCACGTCTCACATAGATCCACGGAGTACCATTCACTGAAGGCAAAATTATACTGCTAATTTTGATAAATCAGTGATTAATGGAAAAATATTCATGTTCTCTATTGTATATTGTGACGTTTCATGCTAGTTCCGCTCCTTTATTATTTACTTCTATTTATAATTTGGCTGGGTAGCTCCGTTTTGGTTGTATAATTGGACACTGATATACTTACAATCTCAGGGCTGCGTCCCACTTCTCATGGGCTGCAAATATACCGCTCATACGAGAATCCGGCTGGTGAATATATCTATTTATGTTAGGAACTTACTAATTTTGCTGGTTAACTAATTTTGAAATAATGACGCCTTCTTTACTGAAATAATATTTCATCTACATGAAATGTCAGCTGTTTATTTATTTATTTATTTATTTATTTATTTATTTATTTATTTATTTATTTATTTATTTATTTATTTGAATTCTTACTTTTCTGATCAATTTATTAACAAAATTTCTCCTTATTGCAATTTATTATTTCTACTTCACAATGGCCATCGAAACTTTATAATAACTAATTTTAGAAATCTTTCTCTCTTAATTTACCTTACTTTCTAGGGCACTCTTGGCCTTGACCATTTACTAGGCCTAATTGCATTTGTATTCTTAATTACTACACTTCCTGGTGATGAAATACTGCAATTTTGGGGATGAGTATAATATTGCGTCCATTAATAGTCGTCCTTCCACCAATTCTTGAAGTTCCACACTGTGTCATTGTCTGCACGTTTTTCAATCGCCCGCGTCATCCTTGGCTTGCTTTCTGATTACAATTACTTATTATTTGCGACTAACATTTCGCGTATTAAATATCATTTTCACTATCACAATGTTTGCCGGCCACTACCATACATACTACTCCTACCAAGTCGCGACATAAACTGATGAAAAATTTTCATTTATCAACTCAACTTCTTTGTTGCTGTTCACATTTTCTCATTGTTTCTACCAGAATAAGATGCTAGTTTGCCATCTGCAACTATGCTACCTGAGTTCTCTTGTCTACAATTACAATATATATTGTATTAAATATAATTTATTAAAATATATTTATAATATTTGTGCGAACTCGTTTTTCTTGGCGTTTACTGAAACCTTTCGTTTCCAACGTCTAATTTCTGTTCATTTTATAAATATTTTTGCTTCCTATTATATTTTGTCGACATTCTTTTTATATTTTATATAAAATATTCTAAAGGTGTTTTGACCTATCTCAATTTTAACCAGTTGATAAAAGTAGTTTTAATTATAAGCGGTAGAGTCCAAAAACTAAAAATAACTACAAAGTAAACTCAATATTGAGAAACCTAATTCTAAAATTGCAAATTAAGTAAAC
The DNA here is from genome assembly GCA_017312745.1 of Gryllus bimaculatus. NCBI lineage: Eukaryota > Metazoa > Arthropoda > Insecta > Orthoptera > Gryllidae > Gryllus > Gryllus bimaculatus. The sequence goes on from BOPP01000045.1 coordinate 3,843,454, forward strand.
TGTTCTTACATCACAATGAACGAGTTGTTTATGGTATTAACCTTTAACTTGTTAGAGTGTGCTTCGTGTAGATTCATTACAGCTTCATGATGCACACCATAATATTATACAGCCATTGGCTGAACTGTGGCTACGTGATATTTTATCAATATGAAACTTCGTGTACATTCAAAAAAGAATAAATACATACTAGCTGAGAAACCACTGACTACTAAAAGTCGCAATAATATTTGCATTACTTCATTTTATATATTATTCATGGATTTTAATTTACAAATGTTTTTGATACATATACATCTACTTCCTGTGCTTCCAATACGAGTTTGCGGAAATCTGTTTTCTTCCACTCTGTAATCCCATGTGATAAGTTTAATCCAAATCTTTTTTAATTTATGAACTTGGAAACAAATATTACTTGCGTTAAAATTGAACATTACTGGTCGAACAGATAAAACAATTTAAGGGAAAAAAGAGACATTATACGCGCAGTGCTAAAAAGGCGTCGGTACAAGGAATTGTAGTGCATAATACCAAGAACAATAAGCCACTCAGATTAAGAAGTGAAACAAATTGCATTAACGGACTTGTATGGCAGAGAGCTTGAAAGATTGTTTCCCAATTCTATTGTATCAACAAGGCAATTTGTGATGCAATCTAAAAGACTACTCTATTCGGAAACCAAACAAAAAGTCCAGGAGTAAAACAACAAAATAGTTATGAAAAATGAAACTTTATTCATGATTTTGAGAAACTATTACAGCTTACAAAGTAGTCCAAAATTTTAAGAAGAAAAATTCGTAAAAAAATACAGGTCCAATGTCTTAAGATGACTGGTATATGGATAGCAGTTATTGCCGACCAACATTGCTGGATTGGTTATTGCTAACATAAAAAGACATTGCTATCGAGACATTAAAAATAATTATATTGCTGATATACCAAACTTTGTCACAAAGGTATGATTCTGTTAGAGGAAAATTTCATCTAAGCAGAGGATTGTCATACCCTTGATCATTTTAATTAGCAATGTCTTTCTTACTTTATTAGGTAGTTCATCTGCGAAAAGTTCGTACTTACACAATACTTGAAATTTGAACATGAAGCAAGAGAAAATTGATAAAATTGATGTAGAAAATGTGAAAATTCAGTTGAAACTCTTCCACACTTAACGGCGGGATGTTCCCAATTCCACGAACTGTACATCATGGTCACAATGGTCATACAATTAACATAATGTAGATGGAAGTGTAATTACGCCGCAATTTACTTGTCCACAACAAAACACGGAAAGGGCAAAGTCATTGTCCTCTATATTCAAAACCAAACATTCCCCATTTCGACTAGAAAGTTTAGCAATAGAGTTTACGGTATGAAATCACTGGAGTCCAAAATTAAGTTCAAACTTAAAATTGTTAAAATGTATTGACAATTTGTTGATTTCATTCTTACTTTCTACCTACGAAGCAGAGAGAAAGTTAATCAATGCTACGCAAAAAACCGCGAATTTTTGGCGGAAAAACTCTTATAACAGGGACCTAGTAACGAACAATTTAATAAATCCAGTTGCTAAATTTGGAAAAAAAGCCTCTATCATATGGTGTAGCGAGAAATCACATTTTGTTGCCGAAAAATTGAATGTCGGCAAAACGTCAGTCTGCCAGGATGTGTACAATGCTAGCGGCTAAACGGTTCAGCCGATTTTCTCCAAAATTACTATTACTAAGATGGCCGAAATGCGACGGAAAAAGCTTTCTGCCAAAATAAACACCTACGACAAAAAAACGCCTCAAATGTATTTCTTTATTGATGTCAAATACTCCACACCATCTTCTACCATTAATTTGCGTTAATTTCTCAGAAATTGTCACTACAATAATTAATTATGCGGTACGCGCTACTTGTCTAACGCGAGTTGTATGGGACTTAACACCTAGTATACTTTTATAGAAACATAACTCGTAAAATACATAATTAATTTGTTTTGGGAGAATAATAGCACATAATGAACATAAATAGAGAATATGCATTACATTTTTCCCCAGAAAATAAGAAACACCCTACTGAGTATTAACAAAACATGGAATTGAATGAACACCCTAGCTCTATTTTTCACTATTAGTTGAATATGACGTCACCGACGCTGTAAACTGTTTTAAAAGTATTTTCAGGTGTTGAAAATTTTTCCTTCATATTTCATTTCTTTCATGCTTAGCTTGTTCTTACAGTATCTGACATTAGACTTACTCATGAATCGTAGTAGCTATTAATGTTCCACTTCCGTTTAAAAATTTCCCACACTTAATGGTCTTGCATGATACCTCCATACGGGATATGAACCAGTATTATTGCAATTTCAAAATTATAATCGCCGTACAAAAATACTTTAAGGTATGAATTATGCGAATAGTTAGAATTTAGTACAGCTACATTTTTTACGTTTTTACAGCTAAATTTTTAAGATTTTAAAACTCCACAAACAGTCTGATTTGTGTTCCGATGGCGAATACATGTAAGCGTTTAAGGGTTACTATTTTGTGTGTTTATGTGCATAATTTGAATAATTTGTATGTTACATTAAACTGGGAATTGATCTTTGCACGCTTAAGAAAATATTCTCTACCATTACGTACAGTTCTCGTTTCTTCATATTCACTTGATGTTCTTCAAATTTAATGTTCCGAGCAAAGTTATTATAAAAATCACGCATAAAATATTTCATTGACAACAAATTCTTCCACGCAAGATTAATTTAATATTGCTCAATCAATTTGTCAACAATCAGTGTTACCATTCTTATGGAAGAAAATTATGGTGTTATGGACTGAAAATAACCACGGGGTACTGGGATTTAATCAACGTCACCTAGAGAGATCTATTTAGATGGCACTGATTTAATTATCCTGCAACCCATTAATATTGCAGCGCCAAAACACGAAAAAACACGTTTGTGTAAATGTCTTTAAATATTCTGTCGGGATCCGAAAACAAATTTCCAGTTCCCCGTTCAGGAGACCGAGACGCATCGAATGACATCGCGTATGACTCGACTGGTGCGCGGGAAGAGGTCTAACCGCGAGTGACGGAACCGCGCACACATTCACAGTCACATCCACATGAGCACACTCGCAATTGCTCAAATACTTTATAGGTATGAGGGCATAATGAAATATGCAAAACCAGAATAATGCCGGTCGGGGTGGGTAAGATCGCTGAAGTAGTAGCGAACTCGGACCGAAGAATCGCGGTTTCGTGTCCTGCCTCGGGCATGGTTGTATCGTGTTCATCCTTTCACACCCCTATCATCATCATATTGTGTCATCCTCACAGTTACCATACCGTTACATGCAATAGTACGGACGCGAGTTGATGCGACCTTAAATAACAAAAAAACAACAGAATAATAAGTACATAGAGAATTTCAATTTGTATATATTTATGCACACCTCTGAGAATATTGAATAATCAGCAATTCCTTGAGCTCATTTCCATATTTCCGTACAGGAAAGCAGTGGCAGGAAGTTGAACGCGTGAAGCCATCACGCGACTTGTCGAAACAGGATGAGTCGGCAGGAGGAGCTGCGCCTCAAGAGGCGGTCACCTAAAGGACGCCCCCCCCCCCATTACATAACCTCACGAACACAACTAATGGGGTGGAGCGCCGCTGGCTTAGGAGCCTCGGCGTAGCAGCGGACGTCACTGTAGTAGGGCATAAGCTCAAGACTAAGGTTCCAGCTCAGACGGTGGCAGCATTTTCGGCCCAAGCTAAAAGTGGTTAAATCTTGTTCAAATATGTAGTAAGTTACTCCGTCCAATACGTTAACATGTAGTCAGAGTCCATGTTTTGTGGGTCTTTGATATCAAAAAAATCGACTGACGAAAGAACAACCGTCTCTCTGCGGTAAAAGCTAGTGCCTAAATCATTCTTATAGTGATCTCCAAAATTGATCGATAAGAACGAACCCTAAGCCTTCAAGTTTGAAATGTAAAATTCGATTTTGGATGGTACTACACGTGCGGTCTCAAAAACATTTTCAATTTTTTTCAAAAAATGGTTCCAATTTTTTTTAAAGAATCTTTGTCTTTGGATAGTTTGGGTTTTCGGAGGACGCTGTCGGTGGTCTCATCTTCGTCGAATTTTTAATTTTTTAAAAATAGAAATATTGTGAGAACTTATGTGCTGTTGTAGCTGCGCTAGATTAATTTTTCTTTCAAAATGTTGAAAGAACTTTCGCATTTGTCTGATCATATAAACTCCAATTTTTTCCAATGCATTGAGTGGTTCTGCGATGGCGGCGTACCTTTGTAGAAATTTAATATTTCCCATAAACTAATGTAGCTATTCTGCAGCCGTCTAAATGCTCTTGTAATGGCCTAATCCCCTGACCTCCTACATGTCCCAGACACTAGACCTCCTTTGAAAAACTTGGCATTTCTCATAGTGAGCGGTAACCCCGATCTCTTTTATCTTGCTCAGTAGACTTTCCACATTACTAAGATGTTCTTCCTTCCTTTTGCCTGGCTCTGTCGTCAAGATACTACTTCTTACAGCTACAATTTTGAAGACATCTTTTTTTCTCTCAATGATTTTTTTTTGGTCGCATCAATTTCTAGGTCATTAGCGACCACTATTGCTTGTAACTGTATGGTAACAATTAGGATGACAAGATATGATGATGATAGGGGATGAAAGGATGAACACAAGAAAACCATGCTCGAGGCAGACTCGAACACGCGATCCTTCGGCCCGATATCGCTACGGCAATACTGGCTTAGCGATCTCGACCATCCGAACCGGCTATGTGAAATCTTTTGTTTCAAGTCAACTCTTGAAATAAGACCATATACATTTTCTGTATACTGTGACCGGGAGAGGTGGCGCAGTGCATCAACTGATGCCACTGCAGAACCTCTGGCCGGGAGGTTCTGGGATTCCACTTCTGACGGTGGAAGGTTTATCGACCCAGCTAGATAGCTACATCTAGTTCTGTCACTGTCTGGAGAAGAATTCTAACGGCCGGCTGCTGTGATCGGTATTTTTCTGTGGTTTCTCCGATGAACACCGGGTGATTAGGGAAGCAGTACCCTAACAAGCGGTCCACGCAAACTTTCTTTCCTATTCCTTGTCCTGTCCTCACTCCTTCCTTGCACACATTTACACTACCACACATGCCGGCCGGGAGGAAGGGGAGAGGAAGTTAAACAAGTTGTGCTGGTCCCATTTTCGACTCTTTGAATTTTCGAAAATTGCAAAAACTTAACATTGAAAAAGGACAATATTATTTATTTAAGAGAAAGACTCATAGAGTAATTTTTGTCTTATATACTGTTATATAAATTACTCTCCAAATATGGTCATGTATATTGTTTTGAAAAAAAGAGTAGTTGTTGCGGAATTTCAGCTTGAAATTAATGCAATTTTCAAAACAAAGATATCAAAAACAGCTTCAACAATTTTTAAACTTCTTTTTCCATGAGAAGAGCAAAGAAGACCTAACAAATGGCACAAGACTCATTTTTGTTGACCTCTCTTAATTTTCAGAAGTTGAAAAAGTTAAAACTAAAGTGAGAAATTATGAGCTGTTGTAGCATCACTACTTTGGGATGTGTATTTGTTAACAAATTTGACAGGAAAGCATAATAGAATTTGAGGAGTTCAACTGCTCACTGGGGCCGTACATTCCCTACACCTATTTCTTTCACTTACTACCTGCATTGTATCAAGACTAGAAATGTATACGATTACACATTCGTCTGTTTTCCAACTATTCTACCAGGAGAGGTGGCTCAGGGCTTCAACTGATGTTACTGCAGTGCCTCTGACAGGGAGGTTCTACGTTCGAGACCTGACGGCGGTACGATTTGCGTTACTAGCTTGTCAGCTAGGTCGAATTCAGTCGCCATCTAGACAAGAATTCTAGCGGCCGGCTGCTCTAATCAGTAGTTCTCCGTTGTTTCTTCGATTAACATCTGGCGTACGCCAGAGTAGTACCCTAACAAACGGGCCACGGACTGCGCACGCTCTGTCCTACCTCTTCCTTGTCCTATCCGCACCCTCACACACACACTTGCAAACACAACACTACCACCAACTCCGGGAGATCAGTCGGGAGCCTAGAGCTTGCCCCGGCTGGGGTGGTGCCACGCTGGTGGGAGATACCTGGTTGGGGGAAACCGGGTAAGGTACAGGGAGACGGTAGGTCGGTGCCGGGCCTCCACAGATCACCGCCACCTCATGAGGAAAAATGCATTCCTCTTATGGGTCTATTGATATCAGTAGTTGACGCACCCGAAATCACTATCAATCAATCAATCAATCCAACTATTAATATTGCCATATCCTGCGGTAAATTGGTAAGAATGTACCCGTGCGATCTCCGGAATTTAAGCAAACTGTCCGAGGGTCTTTAACCCGAGCATCGCGTCATAAAACATGGAAATGAAGCAGGAACCCAGCCGCTGGCGGTAATGGCGCCCACAAACCTGTTCGTTTCAATGCGAAACCCTTCACGTAACGTGGGAAGGAAGATCGCAATCCAGCTGAATCGAACACAGCGGCGGCCCCGGCGTAGCGAAGCCAACAACGAGCTGCCGGCGGCCGAGGGTCGAAGAGAACACTGGCCCCGCCGCGTGCGCGAACAGGCAATTGCAAAAAAGTGCTCTGTGGTGCGGCGAGGCGCATTTGCAGCTACGAAGGCAGTACAAATAATGCCGAAGAAAAGTGCACCTTGTTGTGACTTACTAGAACTTGGATATAATAATAGTGATAATTAATTATTATTATTATTATTATTATTATTATTATTATTATTATTATTATTATTATTATTATTATTTGTGCGTGATTTACGACATAAAGTCAATATTACCAAGAATAAATAATGCAATTCTCACTTATTGGTGAGACCCAGGTCATCAGGTTCGCTTTTCGGGCTGACCACGCAAATTTCGCTTCGCTCCTTTCCATCTAGCGGAGAAAGAAGGTACCACTCGGGCGACGAAACACCAGGTTTGAATTTAGCTCGGAGGCTTCTTTTAGGCTTAAGGATCTTTTGCATGCAGTAAATCTACTACACGGGACAGCCAGTTGAACTCCCCTCCGAAGGAAGGCATGCGAAGGATTTTTTAGCTCTTAAAAATCCTCGGCTTCGACAACGGAAACAATAATAAATTCATGAAAAAAGAATTCCTTTTTTCTTGCAATGCTACTTAAAAGGGAAGAGCGTTTAGTAAAATAGTGAAGGGCAAATGTTGGCCCGAGTGGATGGACAGGGCCCACTGCGCGGCGCCTGTGCGTGGCGCCGGTGGCGCGCCTGGTGGCCTGCCGTAAAAGCCGTGGCCGGGAGCGACGGGCCAAACGGCCACAAGCGCGGCCTTCGCGATCCAGCGCCAGGAGCTCCGTCCGTCACGCCCGCTGCCCATCGCCTCGCGCCACCAGCCGCCCACCGCCCACCGCCACCGCCACCCGCGGTGTCACATGACCCATCAATTTGACACGTATTATTTTTTTTAAAGATTAATATGCTACTAACAAATAATGTACTTCACGTCCGGTCAATGACCCATCTCGATCCGGTTTTTGTCCAGTTTCCCTGATATTGAGCAAATCCTGAGATGGCTTGTTTGCTTCTGGACGTAAATGGTATTTCACTAGCCGCACGTTTGTTGAATCTCATTTTGATGTAATTGGAGATGTAGAGGTAAGGGCGAGTTACTATTTTTTAGCAATGCATAAAATATACTTGCAATGTTTTAACCAAATGCAAATAAGTTCTATAAACGGGAAACGAAAATGCTATTTGTTTTAAATATACTCTAGGTCTCTGCCTTTTTTAAAATTGTTTTTGTTTATTTTAAACTTTTACTCATCTTTCCACTATTATAGTTGGGGGTTATGACGGGAAGGGATTCCGGAATTCAAGAAAACGTGCGCAGATAATCTTCTTCCCCATACGTCACATACAGTTCTTACTGATTTTTTAACTAAATAAATCTAAATCACGTCCATTTGACAGAGAAGCGTCTAAATGGCAGGAAATCATCCCCTCCTGCCAGTTATTTTCAAAGACTTGCACGTCTTACAGGCCTAAGATAGGGGGAACCCACGGTCGAGAATTCATGTACATACATTCCTATATACCGTCAGCCAGAAATAAAAGTCACGCATGATAGGCTCAAATCTAAAACTTTTTGAGAACACAGCAAGTGTAATAAAGAATAGGGAAGCGTAAGTATTGTGGGCTGTAGGAGTCGCCGTTGCGCTGCACAATTTTTTGAATGTTCGAGAAAACTATGCCTTTGTGCAATGAGCACATATCTAATTCTTGTTGGGTATTGTTCATTAGATTGTGAAAGGGTGAAACAATTGTATGCTTTTCGATGAGGCGTCTCAAACTGATGTAGTGAATTCGATATGTCATTTATTGATGGGGTATTCGATTACGAGTTCAAAGCTGATGTTTTGTGTAATTATAGAAACTTTTTTCATTGCCGATTACGACCGTGCCATATTGTTTCGTCGTCTGTAAGTAGCCGTCATACTGATTCCAAGATGTCCATTTTGTCACTAGCTCATGTGCCATAGGTACAACAACGGAGGTACGTTTTTAGGACCCCGTGGTCCATTTGAATGGGTGAAAACCAGAACGGTATAAGTGACATTTTTATAAATTCTAAGAAATCTGTTTATTTAAGTCAATATCACTGTCAAGTCGTGGTGCTTTGTTTCATTGTTAAAACCACGGCATTTCAATTGCTCATTAAAATCCCAAAAATTATTGCCCCTACAATATAGCCCAAAATAAACACGCTGTCTCAGAATGTATAAAATGTCATTTTCACCGTTCTGATTTCCACTCATTCATTTTGATAAATAGATGCAATGCTATTTTGATACGTTATTAATTTACCGCCATACCGAAGAAAACTATTGTTTTCTGAAAATGTTCGTAAAATCATTGTTAAGCACTGGAAAATAATTGTGTAATCTTACCATCAATACACTGGTAGAGGTACAATGCTACTATAGCGCATATTTTCTAGCATTATTGCTAACGTTCGCAACTTTCAAAAATTCATAGTTCAACCAAAATGAGACCAGTACCAATCAATTATGCGTCCACTTTATCCTTGGAAAAAGTTAATTAAATGATTGGGACCCAAAATTGAGAAAAAAATATATTTATTGCATTCATTTTAAGCAAAAATTACGCGTAAACTACTGTTGTTATTCAAAAGATGTACACGATCTTATTTCAATACTAATATTTGAACAACAGATTTTATTCAGGAGATGTTTTCAATACAGAAGTCGTAGAAAGACACCGAAAAAAATTGAATTTTTGTCACTTTCGAAAATTCAGAGATTTCAAACTAAATTAGACTTACGCCATTTTTAAAGCGGTACTTTACTCTATCCGAGTATGTTGCGGCTGCGAAATATTGCTTAGATGATTGGAAGAGCATTTGCAGAAACTGTACTATGAAAGTCCTGTCCATCGCCTTTCTGTGTTATCGCCAGAAGAGGAGATTCTGAAACGATGACACGCAATCGCACGATTAACACCTTGGAGTAAGAATCATTGGGTATTGAAGAGGTTGGCAGCATTACCTGCTTTGGGCGAACGGCAATAATTCTCTTTGCTGCTTGTACTTTTAGTGCGCACGCACGCACGCAGGCTGATCGCGTGCAAGACGTTTTGGAAATGTAATACCAACTTACGTAATGATACAACCTAAAATCTAATTTTTGTTCATCCAAAGTGGGTGTGAATTTGCTTTTTTTTCACGAGCGAGGCGGATCCATGCGTAGCTGCTCGGCTCCACATTCTCAAATAATGCGATCTCGCCGCCTCTTATGTGGAACTAGTGGGGCTACAGGATGGCACAGACTTTCCCGTATTAGTTTTCTATTTCCTTTGGTCTCGGCTAGCTATTCGAACTTGCCGCATACTGTTGTCATCTATCGCCGCCCAAAGTACACTTCTTTGAAATTTTCTAAATTTCTCGATTTTTTAAATTTTAGAACGGAAATATTATTTTAAGAATATTAAAGAAGAATAAATATTCGTCATAAATAGTGATCTTCATTGAAAAATGTTAGCCGTTTTAAAGAAAATAGCGTTTAAATGCTACTGTAAATTTGATATTTGAAGCTCTTATTCACAGAAAATTTTTGAGTTTTCGGAAAACTTCATTTAAAGTCATTTAAAGCCCATTTATCCATAAATACAATAGGATTTACAAATTTCTGTAAATGAGCATATTAACGACGTGGGAATCTTAAAAAAACATTTGTGTAATTTTTGAAGAAGAAAAACAATACCCCACAAGGAACTTTCTGGCATATGCAATTAGCACAATGCGTTCGAAAAGTTTGAAGAAAAAAATTTGGATTTGGAGAGGCCGTTTTTGAGAAAATTGCATTAGAGTGTTTGAGAAATGCGAAATTTTAATTTTAGTTTTCACAGAAAATGGTTGAGTTTTTCGAGAAACTTCATTACATACAACATTATTTAAAGTACATGTACTCTACTACAATATATTAATGTGACCAAATCGCCGTAATATAAATATTAACGACGCGAGAGACAAGTCAAAAAATACATTATTGTAATTTTTGAAAAACGAAAGATAGAGCAATATGGCGGTTATGTCATCTTATAGAGTGTATTTAGCACTATCAGTACTATAGGTTAAAAGAAAAAATTCGGAGTCACTTTGAGCAAATCTTGCTTTTGTAATTTTTAAAACACATATTGGTCGGAATCGTGAGCGCAAAAGTACTAAAATTTTCAAAAAAATGTACATCACCATAATGAAAGAACATGCTATGCAGAACAAATTTCAATTGAAGAAAATATTTCTATCTTTAATTTAGTAGTTTTAGGAAGACTCTTCGAAAAAATCATACTCTTGAAATTCTCGTAAATTCAGAGTTAACGGTGAAAATCTGACATACTCCACTATTATAAGTGTATTTTACCCTATTCTAACAAGAAATGAAAAGAAAATAAATTGAGCCGCTTTGAGAAAAGTTTGAAAATGTCAGTGGGTCTTTATGTAAAGTACCCCCAAAAATTATTGAATATTTTTCAAAATCGCAGAGGTTTGACTCAGTCCAAAAGCGAGAAGGGTTTATTCAATTTGGGAATAATCGTACGCCTAGTTTAAGTGCTAGTGTTGTTCAAATACATCAGACATAGAGACGGACGGACGGACGTTTTGCAGTGAATCGTTTTTTCGGTAATTAAGTACTCGCGAACAGGGACTGGCTACACTACGTGTTAGAGGATCTTTTTAACTTATCAGCTAGATTTATCCACTTTTTCATTATCAGGGCTCGGCAATTATTTTCTTTCGCCGAAAATCTTCCGTTTTTTCGTCCATTACATAACTTTCTTTATACTAAGTATATTACTCCGTTTATACGTATGTATACGGTAAAGTGAAAATTAATAAAGAAATGAACTAGTAGTGCTACAGAATAACACAGACTTTTCCGTATTAGTTTTCTATTTCCTTTGGTCTGGGCTAGCTATTCTATTTTCCAAATACTCTTGCCAGCTGCCATCTATCGCCTCCTACAGTAAATATTTTTGAAATTTTCTAAATTTTTCGATTTCCTTATTTTGGAACATTATTTTAAGAATATTAAAGAAGAATAAAACCTCATCATAAATGTTGATTTTCATTGAAAAATCTGGAGTCGCTTTAAAGAAAATGGCGTTTTAACGCTACTGTAAATTCGAAATTTGAAGCTCATTTTCACAGAATTTTTTTCAGTCTCCTAAACACTTCATATAAAGTCATTTGAAACACTTCAACTCACAAATGCAACAAAGTTTACTAATTCCTGGAAGTGTGCATCTTAGCGGCGTGAGTGATATTTAAAAAATATATTTGTGTAATTTTTGAAAGAAAAAAAACTACTCCGAAGTGAACTTTACGCCATATTAAAGAGTGTAATTAGCATCGTCCGGAGAGCAATTAGCATCCGTTCGAAAAGTGTAAAGAAAAAAATTAAAGCCGTTTTGGAGAAAATGGAGTTAAGGCGTTTCGGAAAATGCGGAAGTTTGAGCTAGTTTTCACAGAACACTGTTGAGTTTTCGAGAAACTTTATGTGGCATTATGTAAAGCACATGTCTCTGAAATCCATGAGAGAGGTTGTGTGAAATCCATCGAGAGAGGCTGCTTTTATATCGAGCAAAGACGTATTTCTTTGAGAAACATCGAGATCTGTGACTATTTTGCACTGCCTCTAGAGAGATACAAAGTTGGCGTGTTCGATTTGAGCGCGAATCCAGGACGACGACGAGCAATTCTCTAGCCTAAAATTTATCACCTAAGTGCACTGTCCAGAATTAAAAGTTTGTAACGCTAAGGGACAAAGAAGGGGATTGCGTATTACAAAGTCATTAATTGTCCATGTAAAAAACGGGGTCATTTTGAGTAAATTTGTGCCCACCATTTTGACGGACGACAATTAAACAATCAATTGGAAGTGTTTAATTAATTGATACGTTATCACCCCGACCCACAGCGACTCACCCCTTGAGATCTCTAGAGCTGGAGCAGGAGGTAGGTTAGCGCCCACATTTAAATAAATTTGATTCCACTATGTCCAACACTCACGTGTCGCGACAAAAATTGTGAGACCCCTCTAGACGGTACGCACAAGTCACCGGCGTATTCCGACGGGCAGGTTCGTCCCAATATGTATGTATTATGTATGTATGTATGTATGTACGTGCGTATGTATGTATTTGTATATTTATATATCTTTGTATGTAGGGCAGGGAAAATCTTCCAAAAACACTGCGAAGCCAGCACTCCATGTGTAGGATTCACAGCTAGCATGTGCCATAAAGGGCAAGTCGGGGGTGGCCTAGACAGAGCCATGAACAAGGTCGTTACCACCTCATACGGACGACCCCAGGGGTCAGCAGCCACCTCGTTGCTGACCTCTCTTCAGCAGCAATCCTTGTATATTTGAATTGTATTGAAATCTCTTCTGGCGGCCATGTGTTTCTCCTTGGGAGTATCATTATTTGGGCGACCCCACCCGCACTGCGCTAACCTACGAGTGCGCTGGCATTCTCTGCGAAGTTCCGCGATCTTGTCAATACGCTGGAAGATGGCGTTCTTTCTTGAGGCTTTTCGTCATTGACGCATCACAAGCGCCAAAGACTCTGCTCATTTCTGTTTCCATCATATCCTCAGTTTCCGACCAGTACAACGTTGCCCTTCATCATGGCAGCGAAAGAACGCGATCGAACGACCTGTGTTTCCAAGTTGCTCTCCTCCTATCGTTTCCAGGACTCAACCTACATTTCTCCCTGACTTGGTGGTCGCTATGCGTGTAATGATCGCTAACCTTCCACGTCGTAATCCGTTTAGCAAGGCTATTACACGCGAATCTCAAGTCAACGATGGAGCTACGTCTAACTGGGCAAGGCTGTGCAGGTGAGCCATCCCCCGTTGGTTCTTCACACTACTTCACACTACTGCCCCACTCAGTGGCTCATGCATTAAAATCCCCAGCAATAATAAGAGGCCTTCGTTCTCTTGAATCATCCAATAATCAATCGAGTAATACCGTTTATATTCCTATACTACTCGCACAGGACCGCAACGTCTATCTTCAGCTCGCGCACGTCTGGCTGAGGTCTTGCGCCGCCTCGCAATGATTAAGGTTCAGCTGAAGGATCCCCATTTTCGTTCTTCCAACACCGTTGCGCCTTCCATAAAGTGGTTTGGTAATAGGAGCACTTCTAGCTACCAGTTGCATGTGTCCTTTTCTTCACAGGGGCAACAATTATGGGGCTTAATGCAGGTGTCTGCGAAATGCCCTCCCTCACCGCTTCGATGGGAATTCTTGGACCTGTCAGAATCTTTACAGTTTCGCACCAGGTGCTCAAAGCCCAGCACCTGGTCACGATTATCTTCTTCCGATTGCGACACTGAACTCAGCCAATTCAAATATAATCATTCGAATCGCTTTCCTGGCTAGATCTGCTGAAGTGAAAAGTGCAATCACGGCCGTTTGGGTGCCACCATAGGCGGTGATAATGGACTTAACTATTACTTTCCTGTCATTGGCTCCCTCCTGCTGTCTCTCAAAGGCCTCAAGAATTTCTTTGTCTGTCGTGACTTCATACAGATCTTTAATCTCCAGGAGAACCTCACTTGACAATGTCTTTACCTCCGCTTTTCCTTGCAGATGATCGGCCACTGCGGTCTGAAAGTGCGCTGCCTTCGAGCAGCCCGCGGCTCTCATCTCCCGTGCCTCTCTTTCTTATTTTAACTTCAATGACTTCTTCAAGCATCGGGGATTCCTTCATGTGCCGCAAAATCTCCGCGTATTTCGCTGCGTCTTTAGCTCTGACTAACAAGGCATCCCGCGTTCGGGAATGGAGTTCTTCCCCCTTGTCTCAACTGTCATCCATTCGCCAGGTAATCACCAGACCCAGGTGGGCTCCTCTGACAGGTGGGCGACTCCATCCTGGTTGCCCGACAATGCCCGACTTCTTTCCTTTCTCCCGACACTTCTAGGGGTTTACTAACCTTGGAAAACAGCACATTGTCGGACTCTTTGGGCTCCCAATTAGTACATCGGGATTCTCTTTCGTGAACCACAACAACGGTATCAAACATGTGCGAATTGCATGGGCCAACTTCTTAATCTCACCGTGCACATTGAGATGAGGTCTACTGAGAAACTCTAGAAGCTCAATGATATTCTTCTCAAGGATAAAAAGTGCCTCTTGTTTCTCTTCTCCTCCCTTATTACTTGCCACCGCTATCACATTTTCCCCCTCCGTAACATAAGCAGCTTGCTCGCGAGAAGCCTGAAGTACAGCTTCCAAACTTGCTGGAGGTCCCTCAACAGCTACAGAGGTACCAGACTTCTGAACCGTACACTGAGTTCCTTCAAGATTAGTCACGATACCCGGGCATAGGCAAAGAACATATGAACAACGCGTAAAGCGCAGATATTTGGGGTAACAAAGGTCACTGAGTGGCCAAAGGTTCACTGGGTGGCAAGATGTAAAAGGTCACTGGGGAAAATGGCCACAGTGGCATATGCTGCTGGGTGACAAAGAGGGTCTTTGCGGGCAACGTGTATGAAAAGAGGTCACTTGGGGTCAAAAGTCACTGGGGCATATGCCATTACGGGGCAATGGATATGCGACAACGATGCTAAGACATGCAGTCCTGTGAAACTATGGTGACAGATCCTAATTATATACCTATATCCTACTGTCCGCTAGGTGCATGTATGCACGTACGTATGTATGTACGTACCCCACTCCTAGAATTTCGCGTTTAAGTCCGCCGCTATTACGACTTCTCCTGTAGCAGCACGCATGTTATCTTCTAGGAAATCCACTTCTATTTTGAATGTATCAATAGTATCATTCGGAGAGAAGTAGCAGCTGTAGGTTCGACCGCCACCTACTCCGATCCATACGAAGCCCTTGTTCTTACCTTCAAATTTTCACATCAGGGTTGGCGACGAGGGGGGCTGACTTACCGAATTGCTCCTAGTACCATGTTTTTGAGACTGTATTGTTCTGATATTATGGCTATATCTATTATTTTCTCTTGTACCGTACGGAGTAGGTCTTGAGCCTGCCTGCCATTCCCCAGGTTTATTTGCAGGAATTTCGGCTCCATTTTCTCTTTTGTTTAGCAAGCGCATTATGAAACGACGTACAATACTTACATGTCCGGACGATGTTGGTGGTTCGCATGTATGTATGTACGTATGTTTTTTACGAAAAAAGCTGGAAATCTTCAAAAGACACCGGTTAACCCGTACTACCCAGCGTGTGAGGTTTTTACTAACACCGAAACTCTCGTCTTCTCCGCGGAACCGCCTGCAGGCATTACATCGCAGAGAGTGGAATTGCGAGTAAAGTTAGTCAAGTGAGGAAACAGAGATATCCCTCCTTTCTTTCTCTGTGCGTCGCAATTCTAGAAACACTTCTTGTGCTAATTTACACACCGACCTCGAAATGATTTCGAAACAAGCATATGTGCAACTACGTTTTCTGGAGTCATCTGTCCTATACCAAGTATCTCAGCAGTGACTCGTCGTTGAGGTGCGAAACGTGGGCACTGAAAAAGCATGTGTTCGGCGTCCTCTTCATCAGGTTCGCACACACGGCAATGTGGAGAATCATTCAGTTTGAACCTGTGGAGATAAGCTTCGAAGCAATCAGTTAAGCTGGAACCAGTGTAGTTAGAAGCAGCGTGAGGTAAAAATTTACCCCACCGCGCTTTCCACTGATCTGCGATTCTACTGTAGGAATCGGTCGGTATGTCCATCTTCCCTTGGAGAACGTGTTCCATCGCTGTTGCCAGTCTCCTACTTGTTCCGGGCTGTTCTGCTTCCCGTCTCTTTTGTCATAACACCTCTGATGTTCAAGGGCCGTTATATCTATTGGGATCATCCCGGCTATGACGCAAACTGCTTCATTGGACAGTTACCTCTTCGTATCTGTAGAGTTGTCTCACAATGGTGAACCCTAGAGCATAACCGATGTGACGACCGAGGCAAGCAGCGTCCTCTTTTCATTACTAGGACATCCAGTGTCATGATGCCGAGGTATTATATCGCAGGTCGTGATAGTGATGGATTATCTCTTCTTTCTGCTAGTTACAAGTAGCACTTGTGTCTTAAGTTCGGCAAGCTGCAATCCTACGGAATCCAGCCAAAGACTTCAAATACACACTGTCTCTTCTATAAATTTTGCGACGACGATGATGGCAATATCATCGCGAAGCCAATGATCTTGGTTCCTTCTGGAAGTGGGAACCCAACAACGTCATACATGATATTCCACAGCAGTGAACCCAGCATCGAACCTTGTGGAACGCCTACGGTGATGTGTGATGTCGGTCCATCACAAGAATTCGCCGATTCAGATATTCAGCCACATTTTTTCTCAGGCACGTTTGAACATTGATTTGCCTTACGAATGTCACTCCATCATGCTTAGTGAAAAGTCCTTATGTATGAAAAGTAGCTTATGTCCATTGTTAAGATTGCACAGTACTTATTTGGACCTGCTACCTCTAATGGCCTGTCGGGCAGTCTCAACGACAAGCTTAACAACATCGATTCTTGAACAAGCCTTGCAAAAACCATTCTGGTTCTCTGAGAGTCCACTTCCTTTATCTACTGCGTCCTCCAATCTTGTGCTAATGATGAGAGCATGCACAGCGGCCGGTAAGATGCCGGCTCTTCGGGAGGTTTTTCTCCGTTCGAAGAAGTAATCATGTTTCTTCCGTCTCTCAGGAAATATCCCTTCTCTGAGACACGTGTCGAACGAATATTTCCCTACGAGCCGATATCGCAGTCTTCATGGCAATGTTGGGGATGCTATCCGGCCCTGGAGCCTTGGTATTACCAATTCTAATGATTACGTGCATGAGCTAGCTCGTAGTGACTTGTTGTACCATTTCCGTACCAAGTGGCATGATGTTCGTCGCTTCTCCGGGGTGATGTGAGAATAAAGTTGTCACAATTCTCCGAAGAATATTAGGGCAGGTTGAAGACTGGGCATGTATGTATGTATTTATGAATGTATGTGTAGTTCGGAACAGCCTCCTGGGTTACGTGGTACGTGTAGTTAGCACCTAGCCATCCCTACGCTGAATTTCTAGTATTTTCAGCCTCAGAAGTAGGCTTTCTCAGCGTCACACAGTAATAGAAACAGGAAAATTGCAAGGAAAGCGCACAATTAATCTTTGCCGTAACCTGGAATCGAACCCGGAGTTGCGCCTTGGAAAATGAGGACGTTCACCAACGAGCCACCGAGGGCCAAGAGTACTTCATCTATTTCGGTTTTGATCTGGGTCCAACACTTCAAACGAAAATCATCTCCACCGCACGTCTAACTCACACATTCAGCGGGTTGCTACCAAATAACAATGCGTAGCATTTGTTTGTGCAAACGTTTCTCAATAATGTCTCCATTTTTATCACATTTGTTGTCGGAGAGCGTAAAGAGTGCTTAAAAGAATGACGTATGTCTCATTTTGTTAAAATTTCTAATTTTCGAAAATTTTAAAATTTAATTTGTTTGGAGATTTCCAGCAACTACAAAATCGAAGTTAGTGATATATTTAATCAAATCTGTCCTTGAAAGTCAGTTATTTAAATAATGCCAGCTACCATATTTGAAGAAAATGAGTAGTTTTCATGTAATTTTGAATGGAATATAAGGTAATTTTAAAAACAAGATTTTCTCTAAAACGACTACAAAATATTTCTTTACTTTTTCTCGAATGAAGTTAAGTATGCTGATAAAATTACCGCAAGGCTCATGATTGGTGAACTCACTGTAGTTTCGAAATTGCAAAAAAGTAACGTCGCATAAACACAATATTGAAGTTTCATTAGTTAAATCTGTTCTTAAAAAATTGATCTTTAAAAAAGGTTATGTACACTTCTTTTAAAATGCAACCATTTGCAACTCTTGAAATTGCAAATTTTAAGTTTCCGCTCTAGATTTGCTACTTTTTTATGAGATATGAGATCGCAGTACAATCGCATAGTCGCGGCACAGTGGTTTGAAATTCTTAGAATTCTTTCTCATTGTCGGAGCGAAGTTTATGACTTTGAAACGCAGGGATGCCATTTTGGGAGGAATTCCGCCCATTGGGCGAAAAAAAAGCGACGACTTGTAAGAAGAAATGCATTTTGCGGGATTCCTCTCTATGGGTGGAATCGTCTGTTTAATTTTGGGAGATGCTATGTTGATTTTGATTAAATCATCAAAAGTGCCCACCTATCGCTAAAATTATACAAATATTGATTGTTTCTGAAACATATGTCCCACGTACATGAGTTTTAGTTTTGAACATCTGCAAATGTGCTTATATTATGAAAAGATGTCAAAGACCACGTTTTTTAAAAAAAAATTAATTAAACGGGCGAAACTTTTTCAAAAAAATTACAAGTATTAATGCCTTATGATAGTTCGGCATTATGCCTAAGGGTATTTAGTATAAACATCTTGTAAATATGCACCAATTTTGAAATCATCAACCTCAGTGTTAGAGACACGATTTTTTTCATTGCTCACCTTTTTTCATCACTCAATCATTTGGCGGAATTGGGTCGGTTTTAATCCCTCAGATGGCGGATTTTCCAGTACGGACCTGGCAACCCTACGAAAGGCAGTTTTGGATTGTCTTGTGTCAATGTATTGACCTTAGAACGGTTGAGCAGCATTCTGCGTTCCAGTCGAGCGATCGGGGCTCCCCGGGCGACGCGACGGCGCCAAATTCCTCGCGCGGTCAGTGGGTGCCCTCTCGAAGAGCCGGCTCCTGGCGCCCCCCCCCCGGTGACGTCACGCCCCCCCCCCCTCACGCGCCGCGTGGCGCACTGCGCAGGAAGGGGGTGGAAGGCGCGCGCCAATACAAGCAGGAGCAGCGGAGGTTAAACCCGTTCCCTCCTTCAGATGCGGAGCGTTCTGGGCCTGAAGAGCAATCCACCTTTGTTTGCGACAATGAGCAATACTAATCACGACGTGTCGCACATGAGTTTACAGATACATACAACGGAACCGTTAGGCTGACTTGGATAACCGATACATTGTTGTAATAAAATGTTTCGATGCGAATACGTACGACGTTTAATATTCGTAAAACTTCGGTTAATTCTTAGTTTAAGGTACGTTCACGTAAAAGAATGAGTCACGCCGTTAAAGATTCGTTCTCTTCGCTTTCGGTTCATTCTGCAGCAGTGCAATGTCTTCGCATACTCTTGCCAGGTTCTCGCCGAAGTGCAATGCGACAACTACTTTCAATGGCAAGTTTTCTCGGCAAGCCTGTACCTTCGCTCCTCGCGGTCATTATATACAACCTTCAGTCTATCCACCGCATAATTAGCAAGAAACAACTTTCGAACATGCACACTCTTTTCGCAAAAGATCATATATGTGGCATCATTTTATGACTAACAGCCTCATATTTTGGCAAATCACCAAAGAAACACCTGTTCAAAACATCTATTGTGAACACACTGGCGTTCAGTATTCAATCTGCGCAGCTGCAAACACGTTCTGAAGAAAGACATTACAAGTTTTGTTTAGAATCGTATCCAACTAACAGTTCACAGTGAACGAGAGGCGTACCATAAAAAAGAATTAGCCATAACATCCAATGAACTAAAAATTTCGTTTAAAATTGACTGGTCGTCCTGCGAAATGTGACAGACTGATATTGATAGTAGTTATTAGGAGGCCACACATTAGTTCTAATTTACTAGCAATACGAATTAGTATATTAAAAATCTATCAGATTTCACACCCACTAATAACATTTAAATAATTACACCAGGTAAACCGATATTAATGAAAGCCCAATGCAATACCTGATATCTTGAAAATTATTGGGAAGAAAAGGCATTCCATCTTCTATGAAAATGCCCCAACTGCACTTGATTCAAATCATAGTCAAAAAGTTCTGAAATTTCTGTTCCCCCTACCCAGCATCTAGGCACAAAAACACAAACTAACATAAATATGCAAATTTAATGACTGGTAATCACTTGTAGCCAATATAATAATAATAATAATAATAATAATAATAATAATAATAATAATAATAATAATAATAAAAATAATAATAAAAGACATGAGACTCGCCGACATAACAGACACCTCAGACAAAAACACCTTCCGCAACAAAGTGAACAAATGGAAAGTAAAACCAGAACGACCAAAATCAAAACCCTACAGACAGAAATGGCCGGAAGAAAGAAAACTGGAATTCTCCAACAGAATGAAAGAATATTGGAAAATTAAGAAGAACTCCACAAAAACTAGTTAAAACTCCACAAAAACTAGTTAAAACTCCACAAAAACTAGTTAAAACTC
>BOPP01000045.1:3866454-3890575 GCA_017312745.1 Gryllus bimaculatus
TAATAATAATAATAATAATAATAATAATAATAATAATAATAATAATAATAATAATAATATAAAATATTTTGATAATGAAACCAAAACATTTGTAATGCCATCATTAACACCACCCACCCAAAACAATATTGATATTTTAAAGTACATTTTGCATAAAAAAGCTTTAAAAAGTCAAGAAGCCCCTTTATTTGATGTTAAATCTGGAATTGATAATAAGTCGCGTCATTGTATATTTATCAAGGGACAGTATAGTAGTCATTTCCTGCATTAGTGCAAATGAAACGTGGATGAAGGCGGGGGGTAGATCTTAATACCAGACATCTTTGGACTATCTGAAAAGGTCATAAGTCTTAACAATGATAAAGCAAAAATGGTCCCATTTAAACTAGAATTTAACGTTACTTATTCTGAATTTTGAAACCAAAATTCTTGTTTAACACCTTCAAGAAACATTTAAATATCTCCCAGTGATAATCAATTCCATTAATACCATTATAGTAGATTACTTAATCATTGCCAAATGCCACAATATGAATCAAGTTCCTATCTTATCAGAGGCAGTAATTACCTGCCTTAAACTTACAAAAAAACAGGACGTGATGTTATTAACAATTAAAATGTCAAATAAACAAACTGTAGCAGTATTAAGGTCCTGACAGCGTCAAAACTTTCTCAACATCATGAAAATAAGCAATTCTAATTCCCTACTGTAAACCTAACAAAGATCCTAGATTTGCTAACAACAATATACTCATTAGTTTCATACGATTAAATGAAAAATATTTGAAAAAATAATTTTGATTCGGCGCGACAATTTGTTTCCTCTACAAACTCCATACCACCTGTTCAATTTGGTTTCAAACCGAATCACTCTACAGCCTCTGAATTGTTGCGATTAACCGAAACAATTGCTGAAGGATTTCACTAAATAAAACACTTTACAAGTACAAGTAACAAATGGTTTACGGAAAGTTTGATCTTTCCTTCCACAGCCTCTCCACATAATCACCTCTCACACACCGCGCATGTCAGGAGCGCTGCAGTGGCGCAGAGAGTGCGATGGCGGCGATTCCTGACGGGGCGGACCCGTAACCCAACGTGCGGATCTCAGCAACCAGTGAGGGAAGGACATCACCCGCGATTGAGCATACCGTTGCGGCACTAATGACCATAGCAGTCGTGTGCCTGGAAACACCAGCCCGGCGGCACACGGCACGGCTCACGGCCCACTGACAGCTTCCGCCGTGCGCCACCGGGCGCGCGTCGAGCGGCAGCGGGGGCCGAGGGCGCACGTCCCATCCAGCGAGGTAGAATGTTATAAACTCGTGCAGACGCGCGCTCCGCCCTGTGGAGCTTCCAGGGAGGAGGGAAACTCTTGTTACCTTTGTTACCTACTTTGGCAAAATTGATTTAAATATATATTTAGATTAGAATTATGTAATTACTTAAAAAGTAATATTTATATATTATATGTAATTAAAATATATATAATAATATAATTATATATAATATATAAATATATTATATATACGCTACAAAACGTATATACAATATAATAACAAATGTTTATTATTTAACGAAGATACATGATGGCCTCCTCAAAATGATCGGCTGGATCCGCCTTGGCTCCGCATGTACAGGTGTGAATTTCTTGGTCTATCTCCTTGAAGAGGATAGCAGATAACGTGATTACGAGACGAAAATTACTCTTTAACTATTTCACAAGATCATTTAGTTCAGGGCGGAAAGCCCGTCTTTCGGAGGGAATAAGGTACGAACAGCACCAAATTACACTTGTCGGTTCAAGTGAGCGCGCCTGAGCGAATCGGAAAAGCGCACGGTGAGTTAACTCCAAGACAACGCGTAATAGTATTTTACGTTACAAGGGCAGTAAGAAAGGCTTTTTGATCTAGGTTTGAATGTTAACCCTAATGTCGCAATCAAATCGAGAGTAAAAAGGCTTTCTCTCTCTCTTTCCCTCTCTCTCTCTTGCCCTCTCTCCCTCTCTCCCCCTTTCCCTCTCCCTCTTTCCCTCTCTCTTTCCCTCTCTCTTTCCCTCTCTCTTTCCCTCTCTCTTTCCCTCTCTCTTTCCCTCTCTCTTTCTCTTTCTCTCTCTCTCTTTCTCTCTCTCTTTCTCTCTCTCTTTCTCTTTCTCTCTCTCTCTCTCTCTCATGTAACATATACTACGAGTATTATTCTTGTATATATTCGTCTTCATTTATGTAACGATTTTCCTAGAATTCTATTCCAGAAAGAATCTGAATTCGACCCAGCTATATAGCTGGTGTCGAAAATAGTCCACGGAAAATGGCGATAACCGAAAATGGTGATCATGTCCTGAGCCACTGCTGTAAGTAGAAATGAACTTGGACGTTACCAGGTTGTATCTTATTTTATACAACAGATGTACATAGTTCATTCAAGGGTTGCAGAAGTGAACTTTGACAAAGACGACGCAGTTAATACTTCAAAGAACCTAATTAACCGACCGTGAATTGATGAATTTAAAATTAATACCTGTCACGACTTTAATATTCATGTTAAGAAATAATGTTTGATTACATTAGATATTCCTGTTAATTTTGTTGTGTGTGCTACTTTATTTTGCGGGTTGTATTAAATGTATTTCTGTATTGTGTTAATTATTGCTTGTTCGGGGGAAGTTCATAATAAACGTATTTTCTGTAGGAATGTTGGTAGCACCATTCGTACGTAATAAGCAAGTAATTCGTAGGACTGTTGGTTGCAAGATTCGCACTTTCCTTTCCGACCTGAAATAAAGGTAGCATAAGTAGACTTTCGAAACAAGTACGACGAAAAATGTTTTTTCCGGGTTGGGAACACTTGTACAGGTTCATGATGAACTCTAATATTGCGGAGGCATCGCAGATTATGCGAGAAGGTATGTGCTGTTGTAGCACCACTATTTTTTTTCTGAAGCCGTACTAGATCAAGAATTTATGCTTAAGCAGCTTTAATACCAACTAAAGTCAACTTAAAGTCGCAGTTGTTCATAGTTATTTTCTTAATAATTTCATGTCTTCCATCACTTCGGCCGTGTTCGCTCCGGGCCACGGCACGTGCAATTTGAGGTGGGCGAAACAAACTTTCATTGCATCTATTTTACTCCACATCGCATACATTCTTACTCATCGTCTACCTCCAAGTTGTATTTCATCCTCACGCACGACGGTGTGTCACTTCCGCAAAATGACGCCCATACATACATCCGTTTCAACCTTCACTTACTCGCCACATGCAATGTTTCATTCTCTCAGAAAATATAAAGGTTCACGTCTTGGTCGCGCCAACCACGCAAACATTTCCGATTGCAGAAGGCCTTTCTTAGAAATGTCTGCTACAATTCGAAAAGAAATAGAACATCATGACGTTCATTTTCTTATTACAATACTTCTAATCTAACTATTATTTAGAATGACGATGATTCTATGAGTCAAAACTATAAGCAATCTTTGGAATGTTCTTGATATGATGTTTTTGTGCTTGTATGCTGACGAGATTTGCTCCCTTTCTTGTTTTTAGCAGAATTTAAAAAATACGTACGCAATTTTATCTTCTTCAAAACCTCATTAAAACAATTAGTAGTAAGTATTAACATTTCACTGATTTAAACAATTTCTTTCCAATCCTCTTCTATATCTAACTTGCTGCGTCACAAAAAGATAATTTCTCTAAATTAAAGTAATATCTCGTAGTGTTCAACCTGATACATTTGATTAGTTTTTAATACATCCCTAACTTCAAATTAATAAATGCTGCGAGAGCATTCCTTCCTCCCTCGCTTTCACCCCTGTATTTTATGTCAGAAACCCTTCACTCAAATTGTGTCTGTATTTTTCATTGAATGACCTTCTTTTTATTATGTATTATTGTAATAAACATTTTGAAAGTGGTCAGGAGGAATAATATGCTAAATAATCTAAGTCTCGGGCGGCACGTTTAATTAATTAATTAATTAATTAAATTTATTTATTTATTTATTTAAATTTATTTATTTTAATTAATTAATTAATTTAAATTTATTTATTTATTGTTATTTGTTTATTTATTTAATGTGAGTTATTCTCACTTTTATTCAAAATTTAAGAATTAATTTCACAAAAATTGAATCTTACTCAAAGAAATTCTTCGACGTTAGTCCAACATACTCATCCAACTTAATCTAAGCGAATGGCAATGGCCCAACAAGCAGAGCTGAATCGATTCGATGCGCCGCGCCGCCGCCATTAGAAAGCTGTGAGGTCGCAGGGCGCGAGCGGAGCGGCTCGCACGTCGTTAGGGCTCCGAGATACCGCGGGAGATGGACGCAAACAGTCGCTTCTCGAGGAGCCCTCGACCGGTCAGCCCCGGCGGGAATTCCCAGGCCAGCCATTTGCATTCCACGCAAATGCAACAAACTTCAGAATATTCACACTGCCACTTTCTATAAGTGCGGTGGCTCCCTGCAGTAGTCACGCCGAAGAACAAAACCACCCCAAATGGGATTCCATCCTGCCACTTTAGGAGAGCCAGTTCGCCGCTTTCCGTGAGTTAAAACGCTTTTTCGTCTATGGTGCCCGTATGGGCACGCTGTACGAAGTTGTAGATAGTTTAAACTTTTATATGAAAATATTGCTCTATTGTAATTAGAGCTTCATGTTGTTTTCCATAACATTCTGATGGGTGTCGCCATGTGCATTTCAAAATTTGGAGTATAATTGTTTTCTTTAATACAATAATATTCATAATTTCTTTACAGAATAATATAATAATTTTAAAAAATTAGGTAGATAAGGTTAAGAATAGATAATTTGAATATACTAGATATGTTTTAAATACTAGAATATACATTTTTTCCACAATGAGAATCAAATCGCATAGAATTTCAAATTGTTAGAGATCTCTAGATTACAGTAGTTGCCGTGAAACCAATAAGATGTTATTCTGACGTTACGTAAATGCGGCAATTATTTCAGTAATTGTATATTCTTATTATCTGATATTGAGACCAAAAAAAAGGTTATAAAATATAAATAAAATTACAATATTGTTACCGACCATTTATAGTACTTGAAGGATTATTAATTTTTTTTTCTAAACATTAAAACAACGTCACAACATCTCCTCTCTGACAACACGACAACAACCAGTTTTCAGTACATGAACATCTTTTGAAATAAAAAAAGAATGTCCTAGTGCTTCATCAATATCATTTAAAAACTCTCATTTATAAAAATAGTCTTGATCACGTTAATTTTCGAAAGAAAAGCAAATATAAAACATTGCGTTTTAACACGTGCCGCCAAGTTGCGCTAAACAGAGCTCCAAGCGGCGGATGAGTACACTGCTCAACTTCCTGGAGCAGGGGTTCCCAATCTTTATTACCACGCCCCATCTATCAATAACAAAACTTCCCACGCCCCTGGCACTTTTTGTTTTGTAACTAATAAAAGAAGTGTTACAATGAGTAACAATACATTTAATTTAATACATTACAATAAAGTTAACTGTGGTTTTCTGATCTCTTGTTGAAATGTTATTTTTTAGGGCAATACAATGCAAAAGATATGGGCCTAATTTATATTACAGGTTCAAATTTAAATTAAACCATGGACAAGAAAAATCAGTGAGAAGGATGAGCTAGTATTTTTTACCAGATTCCCTATACTTGGTTGAGTATCGGCAAATGCTCAACGTAAATAATTAGCCATGTCAAGTTTGCCCCGATAGTTTTTTTTTAATTGAAAAAATTACTGAAAACGCTTTCTCGCCCAAGTTGCTCAACACTACCTAGCAAATAACAGACTGATGATGTTCGCCGCCATTCTTCAGTATGCAAATGAGCCCATATTTAATATAATCATTGTTATACTTGCGTTATTCTGCTGAGCTCATCGTGAATGATATCTTATGTTGCAAATCACCCATTGCAACAAGGCAAGGCTAACATAATTCATATCATCCAACTGCGAAATATCCTCGGGAATTTTCCTGTTTACTCCACCGCTCGATGGGTCCCCTTCACTTGTCCCCACGCCTCTCTTGGGGGGGGGGGNNCCCCCCCCCCCCCCCCCCAGACACTTATTTAAGGAATCATCGTCCTAGAGCCTAGCAAAAAACGAAAGGTCAGCCTTGCATAGTACGTGTGCGATGTGTCATGACGGAAGTAACGTAGTACGCGAGCAGTTGATTGTCTTCTTTTGTGGAGGCGTTGCGGCCTGTTTCGCGTGTGGCGGCGGCGGTGGCAACGGCGCCGTCGACGGGCCGGGCGCCGCCGAAGATAGGAGGAAAAACCCACCGACAGGTTTCCCTGCGCCTCGCGGATCCTGCCCGTCCACATCCTCGTCCTCGTCCTCGTCCTCGTCCTCCACTGCCACTGGCGCGGCGCCGCTCGCGGGAGTTGCTGCGCACCGGCCATCGCACGCCTCCACTGTCACAAAGGCCTCAACAATGCAACGCCACACTGGGCCTACCAGCGGCGACCCGCCCTTGCGGACATGGGCTACGGGTGACGTGTGGCTAGCACGAAGAATCTTATTGTCACACAGCAACTTAAACTGGGACATTGGAAAGAAAACTCACATTATAATTTTGCGCGATCGGATATTGAATACAGGGTCGCGTCATGGAAAGCGAGCACGCTGACCAATGAGCTAAACATATATGTATATATGTATGTATATATAATGCATAATAGAAAAAAATAAAAGTCAATGGCTTAGTGAAAAAGTTAGCATTTGATGCAAGAGCAACATCGGCACCAATGAAACCGTTTTAAATAGGGTAAGAGGTAAACACACCATTATTCGGCCTTTTTTCGCTTCATTTTAGAAAATGAGAAATAAATATTATTTAAAGTTATTTTTATCCAAGGATTTTTGCCAAGGGTAGTGCCCAAGTTACTCCACAACAATTTTATGATCAAGAAAGATTAGTTATTTAACTCGAAAACTGTGCCATATTAGCCCGAACATCGTCAATTTTACGTTCAAACCATGAATATAGCCACTTTTCAAATGGACATAGCTCCGTAAGTTTCGATTCAAAATACTTTTCATTTAGGTAAGATTAACGCTTAAAATCTCTACTTTAAGAACTATGCTTCGCACAATTTAACTATTTCTTTGCAATCGGCTACAATAGCGCCGCACGCCATCACTGATAACAGCCCACACTTAGTGCCGCACTGCTGTAACTGATTTCTTTATTCACTAATAGGCTCCATTGGACATATTTGTGGAGACATCAAACGTATTTGAAAGTTACTAGACTATAAAAAACCCCGTACGGCATTTGGAAGCCCTTGAACTATTTTTCCTTCTGTCTTTCGGAGCGTGTGGACCCAGGGCACCATATAGTTTTAAAAATAACAATTTTTCAAACCAATTGTTCATGTTAGTTGTTGCTTTAATTTACATTAAATATTTATTATTTTTATGCTACAAACTTAATAAGTATAATGTGAAAAATAACATTAAATTGTGCATAAAAAGTTCAATTATTCTATTACCTTCATCCCTGGCGTACACAGTATGAATACAAACTATTATCCGAATAATATTTCAGTCCACTTGACGACGGACGTACACGTCGGCTTGCGGGGTTTTCCCTAACAAGGTATCTCCCACCGTCGAGGCAGCGCTCTAGACGAGACAAGCTCGAAGTTCCCGACATATGTTACGTGTAGTGCATGTACGTGTGTGTATGTGTAAGTCAGGGATGAGGATATCACTGGAAGGGGAAGGAAAGATCGCGCGTAGACCGTATCCCGTGCCTTAGAGTGCTTGGTGCTCTGACGTTCGCCTGGTGCTGATCGGAAACGCAGCTTGCCGCTAGAATTCTTCCCCAGACGGCGGCTAAGTTCGACCTAGCTATCGCCTACAACGCCTAGTAGCACAGTACCACAGGAATTGGTGCCTTAAGCCTTGAGAATTAAAACTGTTTGTTCTATAAATGAAAAACATGAAATAGTCCAACATGTATGTGAATCGCACCAAATATATGATTCGTATCATATTAATTTTCTTATCGTATCACCGCAATGTATTGTTTTTCTATTTTCCCGGAAATTGTGTTATATATATGACCGTCTGTCAAATGTATTGGATTAAGTATCTACTTTGATTTATTAAGTCAAAAAACAGTAAAAACTGTATGTGACGTAGGGGGGAGAAGTTTATCTGCACACGTTTTCTTGAGTTCTAGAATCCCTTTCCGTCATTTTAACAAATAGTTGAAAGATGAGTAAAAGATTAACATAAATAAATAAAAATAAATTTTAAAAATATTCAGATTAGCAATATTTGAAAAATAGTCATTTTCGTGTCTTAGTTATAGAAAACTTATTTGCATGGGTACACGTAACCAAATAGCAACTCGCCCTCACCTCTACTCTTACCATTACAAGCAAAAAGAGAGTTCAACAAAACGTGAGCATACTGAAGCTACATTTACGTACAGATTGTATTGATTAAAGATTGACAACTTCAAATTAATGTTTTATTGCTTGGCACTAAAACACTAATTTGAAATTGCCTGTCTTTAATC
Source organism: Gryllus bimaculatus (assembly GCA_017312745.1). Taxonomy (NCBI): domain Eukaryota; kingdom Metazoa; phylum Arthropoda; class Insecta; order Orthoptera; family Gryllidae; genus Gryllus; species Gryllus bimaculatus. The sequence goes on from BOPP01000045.1 coordinate 3,875,002, forward strand.
AATAGATACTTAATTCAATACTTTAGCGGGAAACGCATTTCTTGTCAATCATGTACATATCCAAAATCAGAGAACACGTCCTTTCCACGCTACAGCAGGTGAAGAGAATTCTCTGCGTAGTTATGGCAAGAGTCACCAAGAGCGTTGCGTTTTTGTCACAAAAGGGAAAAAATAGAATATCCTGACAGGTAAGTGGAGGCAGTCCTTTTGCAACCTTCCACGTAAGAGCCACAAAGAGTAAGTGAACGCACTGGTATATCAACATGCTTGAATATCTTCGAAGTGAAATGAACATATTAGTTTCCTTGACAAATCGCTTGCAATGCAGAAGTAGAGGCGCAATCTTAAAGAAGGTAAGTGAATTATAATAAAGGAAAATACACTATCGATCTAGCAAATGGGAAGGAACGCCTTTGAAACGCTAGAAGTTGTAGTTTCATTGTGATTGTCCCAGCACACGCCGATGACTCGATCGAAGGCCCTCGCTCTCGTACCGATGATGAGGGTGTGTGTTTTTCTCGCTGGGTAGAGCTGTCACATGACATTCTATCCGCGACGGAATGCACGTCGCAGCAGGTTGCTCGCCTGACAAGTGTTTTTCAGACTTCTGGTTTTCGTCCACGGAACGGGACAAATTCCATTGAAGTTGTTATTTTACTTCACAACAATTCCAAATAATGCACCAGTTCCAAAGAGGCTGGCATTCGGTGGAACAAAAACATTGCAGCTTTGTAGTTGTGTTTTAAACAGTCACAGATCTCAAAGCTTTTTGTAAAGAAATACGTCTTTTCTGGATGAAAAACAAACAACCTCTCGATCCCTGCCCTGTGCATCAGACAGCATCTGCCTCTCTCACCTCCGCCCTGTGCTCCCATTCCCCTGTGCATATGACCTCCGGTCACGTGCGTGTCTCCCTATGCTGCAGTTGGTTCGCTCAGCTGCTTCGAGAATATTCTATAGGGGTTGTGGATGCCTATCGGCCGGCCAGTTCCCACTTTAATGACCTCCATAATCTGATCATTCCAAATGTTTAGCTACTGTTGCTGAGTGGCCAGCGGGACATCTGCTGGGATCCGGGGCTCTGGGTGGAGAATTTCAGCTAGTCCCAAAAGATTAGCATAGAGCATTTACGTGGCAAAGAAAATTCGAGTTTTCGCGGCAACGCGGGTGTGCAGTGTGCGAGGCACGCTTCGATGAAGGTAGACGGCCTTTTTTTGCTTTTTGAGGCGGGAGTCCCGAGGGGACGTTACAGGCAGTTTAGACCCTTTGTTGCGAGTAGGAGCGAGGCTTTGGAACAGCGATGTGTCGCCGATTGTCAAGTTTTATAGACCTTCATGTCGGCCGGCAGCTGCGCGTAGCGTGTGTGACGGGGGGGGGGGGTCGGGGAGATCCACGGGGCGCGTGGGCTTTGAGAATAGCACATGTGAGATGTCGAGAATCTCAATATATAGTACAACCGTGAATAAGTGCGAAAGATGCCTCATCTGTGCAAACTAGTAATGCGCTTTTCTTTATTTTACTGATGCAAATTCGTCAATCACAGAATCAAAGGCAATATTCTCAGTTTCGTGTCAGCATGCAATAGATCAGTATCACACCATCGTTCTTCTCTCATTACAGCTCTTAAATACGGTAGTATCAATTTTAACTTGCTAAAACATCATTACATCTTGCAATAAAAATAGCAACAGTTGACATAATTTGAATAGCAATATGTATATTGGGGAAACAATTTCGTCTCCATATTTAACAATGATTGCAAAAGTCCTTCAGCCTTTGATATTTTAATATTAGACCGAACTGAGAAAGCCATTCTGCAATATATAATTTATTCGCACAGTTCTTCTCCATCAACATCGCTGCTGTAGAACGTGGCGACGTTTGTACACTTTCTTTTGATAACTTTGTATCCTTTTTGATAACTTGTAGGTCAACCGTTAACTTCATAACTCTTTCTATTTCTTGTTTTGCTGCTAGAGCAACGTCATCCGATAATTCTCATGCAATTTTTCGTTTCACTTTGATCGTTCTTCAATTAATACATCCTCTTCGTGACAGATATTAGGTCATTTTTCGAGTGATTAAATTACCAGAACTTCCCTTTCTTCAACAAAATAATTTTGAAGAGCTTTTCAATCCAATGCCGCATCGTGGAAATTCATTTTGTATCATGAAGTCTTCTTCGTCCACAATCAATTTTAATAAGTGACTTTATTCTAAAGTCCTAGTGAAATCAGCAAGTCAAAAGGTAACGTCCGAGCGATCTTCGTCGAAAGGAAATTTGGACCATCACTTCGTGTGTTTGAGTTTTATAATAAGATCATCGTGGGCCTAGATAGACCGTGTTAGAGAATGTTGAAATTCCGGAAATTATTTGCAAATGAATCGTTTCCATATTTTAGAATCAACACCATTACTTGTGCATTCTCAGTATTTTTTGTTAAACCTGTGAATATTTCTTTTGCGTTCGCAGGGCTCACTATCCGGTCTCGCATTAGAGGTGTAAAGAATCTTTGTTGGCTATGTCACGTTCCTATGACTTGTGCCAACTCTACAGGAGGAGGAGGAACAGTCTGAGGTCAACGTCGCCGGTGCCGACAAACCTGTCTCTGGGCTTTTCCAAAGCTTCTTCCGGCATTATACATGGACAATAAAATAGTGTTATATTAATGTATGTTTCGTTAAAGGGAGTAGCGGAACAAGAAGGGAAGAGTGACCCCGAGGATAAAAGTTTTTTATGTTGAAAATCATGTTAAAAAACATGTTTTTTGTAGATTTAAATCAATTTGTCCAGAGTACGTCGCATAGATTATAAAAATAGCTTCTTATACCAGTTAATTTTTGTAACCACAATACGCCTATCAATATTTGCTTTAACCGTTCTCGCGATTTTTTATTGACTTAGATTAGGATTGTCTACGACTACTCCAGACAGGCGGATTTACAACTTTGTTGCCTGCAGGCACGTGAAAATTTGCCACCTATTTTTTAATAAATTAGAAAAAAGTTATATGTAATAAAGTATAATTTATAGCGGAAAATTGGACACAGTTTTATGATTAAAATTAAATTGATTTAATTAATAAGTTATACGTGTTCAATGTTTGCTACGGGAGATCAATTAATTATTAAATATTTATGTATAGAAATAACTAAATTCATTGTTTTTTAATAGTCATGCATATTTATTATTCTACCGTTGGTCTACCTTTAATTCTTAAAATTACTAACGTCTACAATTGACACTAAAAAATACGAACGGAATAAGACATCTTCAAACAAACTCTCAAAATTACATGCATTTAAATCTGCATAATTTCTAAAACGTATAATATGAATTATTTATTCGTATTAAAAACTTTAGAAATTAATAGATAAAAATTTAGTTCGGAAATTTTGCCGCTCCCAAACGTGCTGCCGTAGGCACGTATCTCTTGTGCCTAGGCGTAAATCCACCCCTGACTCCAGAGAGTAGGCATTCCTGCACGTTATCGGATACACTAATAGAGACGATTCCACAAGCCGTGCGAGGATAATATTCTCTCACGTATGTCGACCAATCACATCGTCTTACAATTAGTTCAATACCGCGACGGGCCGGAAATGTTTGACGAGTTCGTCAGTAGCTGAATGTTGTGTGAATGATTCTATGTCGAATAAACTGTCCACCACAAACACAATGCTGCAATCGGTAGAGCATAATACAACTGTCATTCAGAATACTCGTATTCAAGAAACATCTTGTTCTGCTAGTAATTCTATTTAAATGGCATCGGCTCAAATTTAGTGTCTACTCCTTCGATAATAAAAAACACCAATTGTTTTAATTTTACAATTAATGTCTCAAAAAACGTAAATCTAGACTATTTATGTTTGTAATACTTAATAATAATAAGTACAATGAATGTTACGTTATTTAAAAACATGAAAATGTTTTCATTTAGTATTGTTCAAACATCAATTTGAAAGTCGTAGGGAAAGTTTAGTCTCCTACTTCCGAGAAATGGGTATTATTCATTCGTAGAAATTATGACACTCTCTCCTACGTCGTTCGTGTCGTAAACATCAACTCGTGAATAATAGATATCATTCTACGCTCGTTGAAAAATATACTATTCCAGACTTTTTTCATGCGCTTATATCTCGCTTTAATATTATATAAACACATTAGTTGTTATTTTAGTACCACATGAAATATTGCATATATTGTATTAAGGTGAATTATAAATTTAAATTATTAAGTTATGCAATTTGTCGCAAAGTTCGTTTTTAATGACATTATAATTTTAATTGTTTTTTCTAAATTTTTAGTCTCAAGCTCTACATTAAAAATATATCAAGAAATAATTGTCGTAAACAAAAAAAAAAACAAATTGAAAAAACGGTATGTCATAGATTCTTTAAACCATTTTATCTATTGTCATTTATAACTTGTAGAATTGTTTCATTAATATTATATTCACTTATATTTATTAGACTCGAAGATGAAGGCAATGACCTTCGAAACGTAGGTCTAAAATCTTATTTTATGAATAAGTTATGAAGATTTTAATAAAAACTTATTATATGAATGAATGTCTGCCTAAAAAATTAAAGGCCTCTTCAAACCAATTCTAAGAAAACGTCCATCTGTCATCAACGCCTTAATCGTTCAACCTATTTTCACCAAAATTTATTTTCTCCAAATCGATCTGAACGAACTGAAGGCGTTGGGAGTTTCAAGCAGATATATTGATTTTGAGGATACTTTACATGTAGCCTCAATAACAGTTTTAAATTTTCTTAAAAAATGAAATTCATTCTTTACAAACCATCTTAAAATAAGCACATGAACAATTATTAAAAAATATTAGTATATTTCGTGTCATTTTGCGTGAAATAGAAACAATATTTTTATTTTTTAAACAATGTTCTCCTCATAATGTATCCAAATTTTATCTGTAAATTTTCTTCTCGTCAACGGATGATAAAAATAACGTTATTCTCATATCCAGCGAACTGTCTGCATTTTCGAAAATCGCAAAATTGTAATATTTTAAAACAACAAAATTGAAAATAATTATTTTTGGATTAAACAAAATATCTTTTAAAAAATCGTATACAGTTTTTTGGAAAAAAAAATGATTTTGCGTAATTTGCGCTTGAAATTTATGCTATTTATAAACAACATTTTCTCAAAAACCGCTTCAATTATTTTTTCACGGATAAAAAAAGGAACGCTGAAAAAATAGCATAGGTCATTTTGTTGAACTCTCTAAATCATCTAGAATTGAAAATTTAGAAATAATGCGGGAACGTATGTGCTGTTAAAATACTGCTAGCAGATTAAAGTGAAGAAATACGTTTGGAAAAAAATAATGTGAGAAAGGAAATATCACGCATGGTTCGTTTGTAACGGCATTTCTTTGGCGCTACGGTACTTCTAGTATTGTTGGGAGACACCACGGAAGACTACCAATCAGAGCAGCCAGCCGCTACAATTCTCCCCCGGACAGCGGCTGAATTAGACTTTACTAAGTAGGTGATGTCGAAACTCCGCCACCTCCAGAACTCAAACCCTAGCCTCTCCCAGTCACAGTCGTTGCAGCGTCAGCAACAATACAACTGTGGGTAAACTCAGCCAGTCTATCTCTTCTTGCGTACCGGCGATATTTTAATGTGAGAAACAGCGTACTATCTGTGAGTCCAGAAGTGACCAACAAATTTATGTAATGACAAACTAAATATAGATGACGCTCGTTTTTGCAGGAGCTCGTCACAGCGGTGACACTTAATTGCAGCGTCCTTCCACAAAGTCGCCTGGAACTCCGACCTTCTGTTCCGTGTCGTGCCATTATGACACGCCAAGAGACCTTATGGAAAACACCCACCCTGCCGTTTTTCTTTCTTCTTTACCATGCTCTTCTGTTAACAATAGGGAGACCTTCGTAACAAATTTGCTAAACTTTTGCAGAGAAAGAGGAGATAAGTAGAATCCACATCCATTTAGCGAGAACAAACAGAGGAAAAATTGCAAGAGCAAGGCCAGAAATGAAACTACATATGCAGCTCTCACGAAATAGTAATGCACCAATTTAAACATTTTTTGTTAGTGACGCAAAAAAATCGCTGGATCTACACCATTCAAAGCAGAATCGCAAGTTGGAATCCAAGTCGTAGAATTATTTAAGAAAATAGTAAAAAATACAAATCTCTTAGCTGTTTCTCCCCAGAGCACTATGCCAGACCAGACCTGACCAGTGTTGTCTTCTCTCTTTGCCACCAAGATGTGATTTCTGCCCCTGGCCCTGGCGGGGCGAGCGGGGACTTGTGTCTCGGGAGAGCGAATGCGCAGCCGCGAACGCATACGAAGTCAGCCGAGCCATCGGAGAGCTTGCGCGCTCCCGAGACAAGTCATTTTCATTCGTTTGGAGTTTGAATCGGGCGTTTTCATGCTCTTAGGATTGCTGACAATGATAGCTCATGGGCAGCTGACAAGCACACTTGTGCCTCGGGCGAGCGAAGTGCGGAGCCGCGAACGCATACGAAGACAGCCGAGCCATCTAGCACACTAGTCGTTTTCATTGGTTTGGAGTTTGAATCAGACGTTTTAATGTTCGTAGTATTGATGACAATGATAGCTCTTGGGCAGCTTACAAGCACACTTGTGCCTCGGGCGAGCGAAGTGCGGAGCCACGAACGAATACAAAGTCAGCCGAGCCATCTAGCACACTAGTGGTTTTCATTGGTTTGGAGTTTGAAACAGAAGTTTTCGCGCGGAACTTCGCTACGCCTGTGCGAGTTGAGGACGAGACTCGGGCCTCGTTAACATAAAACATCCTTGAGTGTGTGCAACGCATTTTATACGAATACTCATCACAAAAATCATCTGCAAAGTAACAAAAATTAGTTTCTGACACGTATCCAATTAAAGTTTGACGCCATGGAAGTCTGATTGGCTCGCTCGACAACTCCGCTCGGCTCGCTGGCCTTCTCGGCTGTCCTCGTTCACAATCTTGGCTCCGCGGTTTGCTCTCCCGAGGGACAATCCGAGCGGCGAGCGGTGGGCGCGAGGGGGGGGAGGGAGGCGGCGGCGATGTAACCAGATCTTTTCCCCGTGAGGAGACAGCACGGCGCAGTTCATCCCCTGGCGGTGCTGGTGCCAACTGACTGGTTGAGACAGGCAGCAGAAAAATCAAATATTTATTTATTTTTTAAGTAGGATGGGCTAAATTTATAATCTGTCCTCATAATCTATTGCTAATGACATGGAGCGCCATACTATGCGGAAAATTAATAGTTCTAGAGTCGGCGTCGGAAAGAATGTGTTAACACTTTCTTCTCCATTATGTTCGGCTCTCAATCGTTTTGTATCCAGTTTTCAGGTCCTTCCACGCAAATTTTAGTACTTGGCCCATTCGAAAAGAATGATTCCCAAGGTTGTGAACAAGAAGAAAATATAATTTCATAGGAAAATTTCATTGTAGCAGATACAGCACAAATTATTATACGCGCACGTTTTCTTGAGTTCCAGAATACCTACCCCTACTCCTTAGTAGCCAATAGTAGTTGAATTAAGAATAAATGATAGCAACGAACGTTTTAGAAAAAAAATCTGAAAACCAGAATTTCGCTCCCATGTAGTATCAACTATTTTGCATCGAAAAGGGAAGAGCAAGTTTGATGCAAAATTCCTTTCGGCAAAATAATTCAACTCCCCACTTCTCTCGCAATTAGCGAAGCGAGAGCTCAAGAGCACCGCCCCACCCGAGACAAGCTCTGGTCGGTCTTCCGGCATGTGCGGTAGTGTGGTGCATGTCAGAGTAGAAGCCTGTGTAGAAGAGGTGAGGATAGGACGAGGAAGAGGAAGGAACGATCGCGCGCGGTCCGTGGCCCGTTTGTTAATGTACTGCTCCTACATTCACCTGGTGTTGATCGGAAACACCACTGGAAACTTCTGATCAGAGCAGCTGGTCGCTATAATTCTCCTCCAGACAGCAGCTTAACTCGATCTATGTGTCGAATGTCGTGTTACAGTGAGGACGCAACTCTAGGGCCAACCGGTAAGAGGTACTACCGCAGTTGCGTCTGTTGATGCACTGAGCCACCTCTCTCAGTTAATTTTGTTTGTGGTTACGCAGAAAATATGCAAATGTACAGTGACTGCCGCAATAAAGCTTTTTCATGAAGTTGTTTTTCCAACAAAAGTTTCTCTTGACTTGATGCAGCACAATATGAGAATCGTGTCGGGCATTATGGAATCTTCCTCGACCATGAATGAAGACTAGCAGTAAATGGTGGCGCGAGTGCATAGACCCTCTCCAGAGAGCGGTAAGAGGACGAGAAGAGAAACGAAGGCCCCCCCCCTCTTGAGGACGGAATTCGTTTATCAAATCCGATTCGACTCGAAACTAAAGCGGTAGGACTTTCGGAGTCGGACTTTCGGAGCGTAGCGGAGTTTCCTCTGTACCGCCGAAAAAAACCTTTAAAAATGTATTTATTAATAATAATGGAGTTCTGAGTTATATTATGTCACTATCGTATCAAAAGTTTTCTTTGGCAGTTTGCTAACGGCCGTCCGCAACACATTTAAAGCTGTTGTTCATTCCGCCATAAGGCCAGTGTAAAGCGACGAGGCGTGACGTCATGCATTCACTTCGCAGGCTTCCCGGCGGACCAACGCTGTGGCCAGGCAGCCTTCGAGGGTGGGGCCTAGGTCCTGCCAAAGGGTGTGCTCACCAGAGAGTATAACTATGCAGCTCAGCGACTAGCATTGAGCACCAACTAGTTTTCCTAGTACGCGGTAGGGGCGCTACCAACTTATGCCTGCATCGGAAGAGATTGTGAATATAATAAATACAATGTTTAAATATACTAAGGTAAGAAAAATATTGTAATTGTAATACTCATTTTAATTTGGTCGCGCTGTTGCGCTGCTCCTGCACCCCTACCTTCTACTCGCGTGTGCAGGCGGAGCTTCAGCATTTGCAGCCCATTTAGAAAACCACGAGCCGCGGCCTATCAAAATACTTAAATAACTACTATAGTAACTGTGCTTGGAAGGGGGTGAATTTTTTTTGCCTCGTGGCTGGAAAACGTTAGCTCCGCCGCTGCAGAAAGTCCCAACAGCCGTCACAGAGGACCGCTCCATCTCCAGTTGATCTTCGAAGTGACAGGGATGGACTCTTGTTTTCTTTGAAAGGAGAGTATTGTTAGAGAGATGACTTTTTCCTTACTAAAACAAATACTTCATAGATTAGCTTATAACGTGTTGCTCATAAATTGATTTGAAAAACTAACTATTGATTGTACGAAGTAGCAAAGACTTTCTCGTACTATTTAGTTTTCTAATTTTTTGGCCTCTATTAGGTTTTTTGTTTTGCCCCACCCTCTTCCTAGTTGCTATCGCAACCCAAACTACATTTCCTCAGAGTATTTATTAGCTTTTCTTTATCTCGTAGTTATATAAGGATGGAGTTTGATTGTTATTAAATTTAATTCATAGTAGAAAAAAAGATTTCCACTTTTTTTGGTTCTCAATCATTGTGTACCTTAACGGTGTAATTAAAACGAGCGTTTAAGAATATTGTAGAGTAAAATCTCAATCCGTGTGGAAGTTTTCGTTGAAAAATTTAGAGCCAATTTACAGAAAATGTTTGTGGGCTTCTGAAAAATTACATTTTGAAGCTCATTTTCACCCACAAGTTATGCGTTTTGGAGAAACTTTACAAGGAATTATTTGAAGTAATTCTATTCACAAAAACAAGTAATGCTACTACAGAATGGCACAGACTTTCTTACTTTGAAATGTGCTGGCGTACTGATGAATTCCATTGCACCGTCAATGAAATCATTTTAAAAATGGATGCACAGAATAAAAAAGAACTTTAAACTCATAGTGAAAAGTTGACATGAAATTTTATTTTTTGTTTATAACATATTCTTCTTTTCATCTTATAGTTCCCTTCAATATCGCTCTCTGAATGCAAAAATACTGCTGCAAAAAATTGAAGAGCTCTCTTCACATAATGCACATGCAAATTAAAAGCAATAAAAACGCTTGGACGCAAACGGACACAAAAATCAAATTAGAAACTCGGCATGGTGAAAAAATTTGAGTATTCCAAGGTGCATTTAAAAAAATGTGTTTGAAGTTCTGTCAAGAGATGTATGTTTTTTTAATGACACGGCTTCATGATTATCAGAAAATAACTAATAGAACTATAAAGTTATATTACAAATCTAAAATCCACATAACACTCCATATTATCAGCTATTACTTTCAATATACACTGAAGAGCCAAAACATTTGTACAGCTTCGCGTATTGAAATAAAGAGATCTGGAACCGATCAGAATACGGCGCTCCGGTCGGCAACGACGACCAAAGTCTGGCACAGTTTATACATCGATTACTACTGTTACAATGGCGATTTATCACGATTTAAGTGAATTTGAACGTGGTGTTATAGTCGGCGTAAGAGAGACTATTGCATCTCCGAGTCGCGATGGAATTTGGATTTTCCTGAACGATCTGTACCGTGAATATCGGGAATCCGGTAAAACGTCAAATCTCTGGCATCGCTGCGGCCGCAAAATGATCGGGAAAGAACGAGGCCGACGAAGACTAGGGGACCGGGAGAGATGGCTCAGAGCATCAACTGATGTCTCTGCAGTCCCTCTGACGAGAGGTCCTAGGTTCGAGTCCCGACGATGGCAGGATTTTCGACATTGGCTTGTCCGCTAGGTAGTTAAGTCGCTGTCTGCAGCAGAATTCTAACGGCCGGCTGCTCTAATCGGTATTTTCCAGTGGCGTCTGCCTTCAACTTCACGCGAATGCCGGAGCAGTAACCTAATAAACGAGCCGCGGACCGCGCGCAATCTTTCCTATCCCGTCCCTATTATATACTCACCCCTTACTTACACAGACACTTACAGGCAATACGCCATCACAGATGCCGGGAGAGCGATCGGGAGCTTAGAACTTATCCGGTGCCCCGCTGGTGGGAGATACCTCGTCGTGGGAAATGCCACTAGCCGATGGCGCCATACAGCGAGGGAAGAAACCCTACAATTACGGGACAAATGACCTCAGTAATAACTAACCAACCGGAGCCCGAACCCTAGAACTTTCCGGTGAGTGACGCTGCAACAACAATAGTGTGTGCCCTGAGCTACCTCAGCGAGTGCATCACGAAGAGAAGCAAGTAAGCATTGAACTTGAACCACTCCGTCTCCGCACTCAGCTGTTCTCCACGACATCCACAAAAAACGGAAACCAGTAAGTCCGGTTTTACGAGTAAATTACCTGGTTGGCATTGATTCTGGAATGGGTAGCTGTAATGCTCAACGGTATTATTAAGCTATCTCAACGTTAGGAACTGAAATGTATTATTTTCCTTCTCTATACATTAGAAATAATGTTAAAGGTGTCTGAGAAGAAAGGATCCGAAAACTTATTTTCTTTTGAAAATGCCAACATCTTCAAGAATTTGAACACAAGCATACATTAAGTTAAACTGCCTGACGTGCACAAGAAAGTGTATATGATTCTTCACGAAAGATAAATATATTATTTATGTACTACTTACAAACTTTTCATTTTTCACTTCACATCATAAAAGGTTTCATTTTGATATTGAAATGTATAGTAGTTTTGTCGTGTTATTCGACAGTGTACATAACGCGAAGCTATTCCACGTCAGTTGACAATGGCATTCTTTTACGTACTTTTGTCCCGTATATTGTTTCAAATTCCAACGTACGTGAAATGTGCAATGGTCATCTGTAACACATCATGAAGTATAGTCTCTATTAGTGGAGAAGTATTTCTTATTTGTATTTCCTATATTTTGTATGTTGGTTAAATAAGGTACATAATGAATAAAAAATTTTAGAATTTCACAAATGCCAAATTCTCTAATAATCTGCAAATGGAATTTTAAAAAATCGATTGACTTTCATTTTCCCACTACAAATCTAAAAATCAACAGAATCTTTTGACTTAAGAAGAACAAACCTTTTATATTCTTGTGCTGGGAAAGAACATGGTATTCAACCTAGCCAGTATTAAACCCAAAATCACGACTCTAAAATAACAGCTTTCTGCATACATGTTTCTACATTCTACACTGCTGTTTGTGCAAATTGTAACATCCAGAAGGAATGATCGGAATCACTTAAAAATTGGTGGATGCGTAGGACATTGTATTTATAAGAAGACATTAAATTTGCATATAGATGACATGCACGTTGGCCTAGCAGCGCCTTGCTTTGTGTGGCAGGTCAGGTCAGGTCTGTGTTACTCCACACTCAGTCGATGTAGAGCCGTTAAACGACGAGGAAACCTGCAAGCAAGTGCCTAGTTGGCGCCAAAGGGCGCAAAATCAGCATCAGAGTTCAAAGAGCACAGAATGATCGGTCTCCGGGAAGCAGGTGTATTGAGGCCATTCCCTCGAAGCGCTGCTACGACAGTCACATATGTGTGTAACCAATGCATAGAGGATGGTCAACCGATGTGATCATAGCGCGAAATGACCGCCATATTGTCCGGATGGCCGTAACCGCCAGAACGGCGTCGTGCACTGAGTTGGCTCGGCTTCGAAGCAATGCAACGGGTGTGGTCGTGCCTGTGTCGACGGGTCGAGGCCGTCTGCTGAGGGCTGGACTGGTGGCACGCCACCATTGCGTCGGATTCCGTCGACAACAAACCATCAACGCTTCAGACAGCAATGATTGCATTGCCTTATTTTACGAGGCGAGACTCCGGCCATGAGGCCCACGCCGCTCTCCCACCTGACCACGCCCCTTTTCATCCGTCGCCGCTGCGCACCTGTCGGAGAAAGGACGCATCGGGCGACTTAAAGTTAGCTCAGAGGCGCCATTTAGGCTTGAGCATGGGCGCGTGAACGTGTTCACTGGTGAGCTGAGTGGCGAAATGTAGTGTTTACGGCTGCGTTACAGCGATGGCTGCGTACGTGTTGGACGCTACCGTAGTGATCGCAATCTGAAATCCGCGCCATAGCTGACAAACACCAAGTGTGATTATTTGGGGCGCCATTGGCTACAATGCGCGATCGCGCCACATACGTATTGAGGGCAATCTGAACAGCAACCGATACATCAAGGAGGTACTGCCCCTCCTGCAAATATCTCACATGCCAGCTGGACAATGCCCGACAACATGTGGCGAGCTTTCTGCGAAGAACGACGGGCACCACTGCTTCCCGGCCCACTCGTTCGCCTGACGTCGCCCATCGAACCTGTCTTGGATGCGATCGATCGGCAACTTGTTCATTGTGGTCCGCCTGCAGCCTCTGTCGATGCTTTGTGGTCGCACAAAGAAACCGCGTGGCAGTGTGATCCCCAGCAGCATACCTAGGATCTCTTTAAACCCACGCCACGACGTCTAGAGGCTCTGATGGCAGCGCGTGGCGGCTTCACACCGTACCAAATACTCAAGGTCAAAATGTGCTGCAATTCTAATCATTTGCATATTGTGATATTGCTAATCAGTGGAATAAATTTCATTGTAATAGTGTGTCTCCTTCTTGGTATTGCAACTTCCACAAACATCAGTGTAGAATACGTTCTCACATGTATTAACTCGTGTACAGAGCCAAAAACTTAGTGTTGAAAAAGTTGTACAACGGTGCGGAAATCGATTTTGAGATTTTAAGGGAAATACATGTTTTGGGGTCCACTGATAAATAATCCTTTTTTCTTTTCAAAAGGTCCGCCCGACTGCCCATCTGTCTTGTTCTAAACAACACTAGCGAGTCAACCATTCCTAGGAATTTTGCCAAAATTAATATTCCCCCAACCGGTCGGCCCCTAGTGGAAGCCCTGCTACTGGGCAAAGGTTTCCTCTTTGAATCTTCGAGAAGTAGCATGAAATCCCTCGGAACATTGTCAAATTTCTCTCTACATTACCTTAGTAACAAATACACCTGTAGAAATGGCATGGCTCCGATTTTCACTCCCAGCTCTGAATTTTTGATAATTGCAAAAGTTAAATTTTTTCGGGCTCCTTTAAACAACTATATTAAGAAGACAACAATGTTTTTCTTCAAATGAAAATTGTTTTCTCCAAAATTATTTCTTAAATTAATGGTTAATATAAGTATTAACTATAATCATTATATATATATATATATATATATATATATATATATATATATATATATATATATATATAAAGTATCCTATGGCTGTAGCCCCATTGTTCGGGGTGGAGAAAGCAAGGGCCTTGCACAGAGATTTCACACACAATCACCGCCAGGTCAAGGGATTATGAAGAAACTATCCACGTGATTCACTAGACAGGTAATGTCACCAAGCAACTCAAACTGTGGCCTTACGTAGGATTCGAACTGCTTAGTGTCTGCATACTAAAGTATATGTACATTGTACATAAACAATAAAACATTTAAGGTTTTTGAGAAACAACCTGCACTATCAGGCCGTTTTATATTATATTTATTTCAAAGCAGACACATCATAAAAGATATATGTATTCTTACTACGATGGATAAAGCTACTTTATCACGAACACTAAAATTAACCAAATTACACATTTAGTAATTCTCACAGTAATTCAGGATACACACACATTAGCGGACTAAAAATTCACACATCTACATACGTACACATATCTAAAATCTGCTCCAAACTAATGCTTCTTCCTTTCACATACTTCATTAGCGTCAACGGGAGCACTGCAAGTACGTTTATTATACTAAACGTTTCTCTAACAGAAGCGCCAGGATATCCGTGTTCATGTCAGGAATATCTTTCCTGCGTGTTTCTTTGCAATCTCTGTCTCAAGTTTAACATTTGAACATCTTCGCCAGCGCCAGCCGCTCTTGTTGCATGACTATCGCCCTCGCGAATCTACATCCTTCACCGTCCCTGCGCATTTCCACAAGACCACACAACAGGTGGCTCTTTCGCGTGACACTCAGCCTGCTTCCATCTCGGTGACGTAATAAGAAAATAATACATTGCAAAGAACAGAAACAGTACCACACATTCCCAAATAAAATAGTTTCTACTCTTTAAGGACTACTTGTGTTCCTGTTTAATAGAAAAGAATATTAATATAACTAGTTGTAATGCGCGGTTTTCCAAAACATCAGATGAAAGATTTTCTCTAGAAACTAGTCTTGCTAAAATAGCGCGTACTTTTTTGCCTGTATTTTCACGCAAATCTTTAAAGAACAGATTTCATTAAGGGAAGAAATCACTTTTTTTGCTGTTTGAACTTTGGCAATTTTCGAAAAATCAGGGTTTTCACCAAACTTGAGACCTGCACCATTCTCTTCAACGTCCTTCTCACTATCTAACAACAAAATTAAATCAAAAACGATGGGATCATGTTTTTAAAAATTTTGAAAATGTCCCAAATGTCCGTTATTTAAAGTACCCCTCAAAATTAAGGTATCGGTTTCAAATTCAATCGCCCGCGACATCAGCCAAATCAATTGGGAACTGTCAATTTTGGAGAAAATCGGCTGAATGATTTAACTGCTAACGTTGTTCACAGACGGAAAGAAAGACGGGCAGGCAGACGGACAGACGGATGGATGGACGGACGG
>BOPP01000045.1:3890600-3999209 GCA_017312745.1 Gryllus bimaculatus
CCACCCCAAAAAAAAAAAAATTCTTGAATAAACGAAAAAAATTGAATAAAAGCTAGTTGCTCGTTTGCATTTAAAATTTATTAGGAAAAACTTTTATCAAGTGGTGTGTAGCCAGAATTCATGTTTTCGGCAATCGAAAACGTCTGTGGTGCTGCACAGACGGAGACACAGACGTTTTCGATTTGCCGAAACATGAATTCTGGCTACACCACGTGATCGAGTTTTTTCCCCTAAATTTTGGAAATGGCTTTATTCACTTTTTCGTTATCAGGGCCCTGTAATAAGAAATTTCCTGTCGAAAATTCGTCATTTTTTCGCGCAACAATGCATAACGTGCTCTCTACTCCGTTGCAAGAAAGTAAAAGCACATGCCATCATTTAAAGGTCCACAGTTGAGGGATGATTTGCGATGAGAAAGAAATATTTGATTTAATATTGGAGGTACAAGACAGGTTCGGAAATAAATTTGAACTTTCGAAATTTTCGAACTTTTTGAGGTTATAATAAAATTATAACTACACCATCTATACTTAAAAATGCACATTCATCTACTCTGAAAAAAACAATTTTAATTGTTGCTATTTTTCAGATAGTTTTGAAAACATCACAAAGGATTCATGTAAATTACCCCCCAAAATTAAAATACCTTAATTATCTCCAGAACGGCAATATTACGTCTTTCTTCTGAAGTTATTCCAAGTTATAGTTCAAAAGCATCTAATCTGACAAAATTATGCAGTACACATTCTTCCATACACACATATATCCCAATTTGCGGGCAAAATCAACTCTGTCCTCATTACCTGCACCAATTTTAACCATCTTCTGAACACCATTAATACACCTTACTTCTGAAATGAGTGCAAAGTTTTAGCTCAAAGAACTTTGAACACGGTGCTGACGACCAAAAATTCGTCGAGGTGATTGCAATACTTTTTTCTTCCCTTTACTTCAGTACGGGGTGGATAAGTAAAAGTATTCTCTCAATTTGAATGTTAGTCCCTGTATAGGCGATGCCCAAGAGAAGTTGCACATCTCACAAATTGTCGACTGAAGAACCGCTACATCTTAAGTGAAAGTTGATTTCACCCTCGAAAGTGAAAGTATTTTATTGCCTTGTAAACTATCTTCATGAATTTTTTTAGAATTTCAAATAGACTAGGTTATCAATATATTTCTTCACATAACTACATATTACACTTTTTGGGATGTATTACTTTTCTTATGCATCGACAATATGCCAACATAAAAGGAAAGTAATGTAGGGTGATGATAAAATTTGCCTTAAAAAGTATAGTAGTGTGAGTTACATCTAGGCTTCAGTTTGTGCTGAGATTGGATTCTAGTATTTACGAAAATTCAGCGATTGCAATCTGCCATAGACCAAGAAGACATAAAACAAATAAAGAACTTTTAAATACAAATGAAAATGTAATGTTCACTAAGTAAGCTCAAAGAGGCGACTGTCATTAGTTATTAGTTCAATATATAATTAGATTAATGTTGTATCTTTTAGATACCGTCCTCCCGACGCTTCGTAAGCCTTAAAGGCTGAACAATTATACTTTGATCAGTTCCCTAAATCCGATCGCATCGATGAATCGAATGTATGGATATCATATGGGGGTCTTCATGCCAGTAGTAAGTACTTTTATTTTAGAGTGCGAAACGGAAGTGAAATCCAACTTGTGTTTCTATTGAGAATAGGGCCAAGTTTCACAAGTTGAAATCATTGAGAATCATGCACAATATTGAGTTATTTAATAAACATACTCAAAGACGAGTGTCATTTCTGGGACATTTTGTGACACACGTGTGTCGAGAATGCGATAAGCAGAAGAGGAAGAATGACAATGCTATTGCTAATTTCCTATTTCCAATTTGCGCAGAATTTGAAAGAACATTATGCTGCTTCCGACAATGTGATATAGATCTATGGTTTCTTTAATAACCCGGACTAGGAACTTGAGAAATATCAAAATACAATAAAACATTTCGATTTTGACTGAAAAATAGAAATATTTGATTGTGATTCATCTTTTTTAATCATGCTGCGCGTACCAACAGAATATCATACTCAGTGCATAGCTGCTTATAAGACCGCTGACATCAAGCGGCATCAAGTCGTCAAGGAAGGGGCAGTCCGTTATTCAATTTTTGCTACTCATTTGTTGCTTTATGGAACGAAAACCTTTTTGATATACTTGGTATATAAGAAACTATTTAATGAATTACATACTATATATTATTACAGTAAGAGAGTTTGTTAAAATATTTAACCTATAAGTGTTATAAGTCGAAGAGAATTTGTATTTCCTAAAAAGCTTCAAATATGCATTTAAAAAAATGCATTTACGACCTAAAAATTTTGAAATATGTACTTTAATATGCAATTAAAATTAACAATATTTCATTTCCTCTATAAACCTTTCTTGATAAAATTCAAGAGAAGCATGCTTGGAAAAAATATATTTTTGTTCTATTTTTGTCTAAACATAATATAGTAGTCTACCCTATTTCGAAAGAGACACAATTGAAGTAAATATTCATCTTAGTGAAGAACATTGGGTGTCTTATTGCATTTCTTCTTACTAGTTTAAAAAAATGTTATTAAGAAATATCCTACATTTCACAAGAATTTTATCTACATAAAATACAAAAAGGCAAACTGTGACAAGCTCTTTCGAATCAATGAACTCTCACAAATAAATAGATTCTATGAAAAGATGAAACGTTTTATTCATTAGTCTGTATTTTAACGAAATATGCAAAATTTGCCCCTATTATTACACGCATATGCACCAACAAGAAAAATAGGCCACGTATGCACAATATATTAATTCCAATATCATGTTCTAACCCATTGTCAAGAAATTTTACTTAGCTTTGCACTGAAGCAATGGACAAAAAATATGTAAAATCATAAAAATCCGCTCCCTAGTTACAAGAGATTATTTTATTTGCCGTTCTTGAGCAGTGAGAGGGCTACTTTTTGGATTTTTTTGTGAACTTTTGTTCCGGAGCATATTTGCTGCTGGAGGTCACGCAACATTTACTGAAGGATTCATGCGCCTTCGACGCCAACGAGATTCATATCAGTGACGGTCATCTGACCACACTCTCCGGCTCCCACTCCCATCATTGCAAAATTCTTTAGTAACTCACAGCCAATAGCACCAGCTCCAACGGCAAAATAGTTTAGAGAGCCTAGTTGTTTCTGGAAAGCACTACCAAACACTGCAACTTGTCCATCACAACGAGATGCAGTTGATTTTCATTCTTCCTCAGAAATTTTGCTCATATTAATTTCGTAAATATTTTGAAATAATTTCTGTGACATTTCGTCGCCCCGCACGTTTGTCAAGGACACGAGAAGAAGCAAAAAAAAAAAGGAAGAATGACAATAACATAAACATGTCGTGTGGCTAACTGCGCTTCCTGTCGAGGGCACAGCACGACGCGTGAAGGGGGGGGGAGGAGTCCTTCGTCGAGGGCGAAGGCGTGGGGGGGGGGGGCGGTCCTGGAGACGACCGGGCGGCTCGACTCCTCGTGAGCCAGTTCACCTTGCGCTCGCCACGCCGTTGCACACACTCACACGCCGCCAGAGTCGCCGGTGATGGCTGCGGACGGCGCAGGCTGCGTGCCCGGGTAGCAACTGCTCGCCGCGCCCCTCAGCCTCCGCGTTGCTCTGAGAAGACCAAGCGCGTGCATCTGCTTTGCTGAGTGCATCGTCCTTGCTGGATATGACGGTATGTAACTGCGCAGCGCTAAACAATTTATCTAGTTTGTTAAGTAAGAACCCGTATACATAACTAGGTAGCAGACTTTGATAGCCTAAAAACGATGAAAATGCTTTTATAATGATTTTAAAATGCACTAAACGCAGAGAAAAATGACGTAAAAATGTGAAAAAAACCAGTTCGGATGAACAACTTTGCTCGATACGTTAGTGATGTAATCGAAGCTAACGAATTCTATTCGGTCAAGGGCACTCAGCTTGCAAACTTACAGTTTGGATTGTTGTTTAGTAGGAAGCATCTGTCTTTAATTATCTCGAAATAGGCCAAACGGACAATGACGGTGATAGGTATCATAGGAATCTTAGATTACATACAACGGCTGATATTACAATTTCTGAGTGAACAAATCGAATAGGCTACTCATAAATTCTGTGGAGAACATTTGTTGCATCCCGTAAATATTATTTGAAAATTAAAATGATAAAATCACAAAAATGCACTAAAAAGACGGAAAGGGATAAAAGACTTGTCGGATTCGACGAAAAATGCCAAGAAATGGCATATAAAAAAGGGTAATTTCCTTTTATGATAACGTAAAATTAATTTCTGTACTAAATGACATTGATCTAAAGTGAAAAGAAAAACAAATGTCATTTTATTAAAATCCATCCTTATTAAATAAGCTAATACTACAAATTGCATCACGAAACTAGTTTACTAAACTGTCGCTTGTGTCGGAAATTTAGACATACTGATGATACGAATATGAGAATCCAATTCTTACGTAAAATTTGTAATTAGTTTCTGTTGTTATTACGGCCCCAAAAGCTTATTTTCTATTTTGTCATTAATCCCATAGATACATTTTTATTTACTTTTCAGTTTCACTTTGATTACAATGAAATATCTAGATATTTGTGCAGTCATTCATTTTTTCACACAAAAATCAATTTACTGGCATTAAAAGAAGGAAAATGTATGTAAGATTGAGTACACACAGATGGAAAATGCCAAACATTTTAAAAATATTTTCTTACCATTGCTAGGTCTGTCATTAATAAAAAATGGACCAAACCTCATATAACTCAAACTTTGTTTAATATTATCCACGCTTCTGCAGCAAAGTGTATGTAAAGTGCAAGACACAGGATAGTCACGTAACACAAACGAAAAATAGTATCCCCGGTTTATGAAAATCATTGCATTTGAACGATGTTTTGAGGGAGCTAGTCAACTATTTTATCTAATAAATGTTCACCACAGTTTCAAAACTATTAGGTTAAATATGAGTTACATTTCCTTTTATGTATAAAAAAACACGTTCCTCGGTCGATGCTAATAAGAAGCTCACCAAACACAAAATACATTTTTCTCTTGTGACGTGCCCTGCTTGTTGACACGGCACTGCACTTTCCAAACGAACACATCAAGGAGACCATAAGAAATGCGATAGCCTGTCATGAAGCACTCAAGAGGCCCTCAGCGGTCGTCACGCGCTGCTAGTAGCCTTTGTCCGTCGCATCGTTGCAACAGAAACACAGAATTGTTAGTGCGTGTTTCTAGATATAGCAACTGGTCGCCACTGGCCTGTAGGTTGAAGTAACGTCCCCCCATTCCACTCCATTGGATGGTCGGTGTAGGACTTTCCTGGTTCGGCAAGATCCTTTCACTGTGGCTCTTCACCGAGGGCGCAAGACGCGACGGGAGGGCGACCTTGGAACAAGTCGGGGAGTCCAAGTAAAAAATAAACGGGATTTTCACAAACAACATGAGTTCGTTCAATTCGGTTTGCTGAAATTTTCTTAAATGTAATAACATCCTAAAGGCAAAAAGTACCTTGACACCAGGACATTGTACCCGCTGTCCTTTTCATCTCTGCATAGTTTTTGAAATGTAGTTCGGTTTGAAGTTGTTCTAAAATGTTCATTCTAGGTCTCCCTCTTCCTATTTTTCCAACTATTTCAAAGTCCGAAATTATGTTTAAGTATTGGTTATGTCTGAAACTCTGTCCAATGAATTTTGCTTTCCTGTTCATGTAACATATGCTATCATTATATAATTGCTACCACTCTGTCGCCGTATTGGAGAGACAATTGCAGCCGGAAATATGTCTCCGGGTTCGAGTCCCGGTCAGAGTGAAAATTCATTGAAGACATTTAATCATTAAATTCGTTACTCAGCCACACGATCACACCATTTAGTGTTGCGGAACGTATTTCCGAGGGCAATTTCTTTTCCAATAAGATGACAGGGTGTTGTCAGTTATATGTCATAAACATGCAATACATCAGGCCTGTGAAACCGGACAAATAATTGGACGTCGTGGAAGTTCAGCGTTTAGTGCATCTGGGCGTAAACCAGGAGGCCCGGGTTCGAGTTTCGGTCGGGATGACAATTCTGTGAACGAATTTAATGATATGTGATCTCTCGCAGTTTTATTTTGTAGCACCTTTCACGAAACCGAGCAAAGTGGTTCAGGGCGTAGCGCGCTAACTTCGCATTGGGGAGGCCTGGGTTCAATAGCCGTGCCGGTCATCCTGACCGGGGTTTTTCTGGCTTTCCTAGGTCATCTAGGCGAATGCTGGGATAGTTGTACAGGACTGCGAAACCGGCGTCGCTAGCTGAATTCTTTTACAATGTGAAGTCACAAATGTTCAGCGAATTAGAGATAACGCGAGTTCCTGGTTGGATGACTGACTTTTTTATTCACTACATAACCACTTCTTTTGATTATAAGTGATACATTAAATTTGAATTATTATTTATTATTATTGTTGTTATTATTATTATTCCTCTAATTCAAAAATAAAGATGTTATGAGTCGGTTCAATATAGAATGTACTCCAGGTTGCGACCGGCTTCCTAAGAAGCAGATCTAATGACTGTTGGTGACTCTACAGTAATTTGCGCAAAATGTGGGCTTCCAAATAAAGCAGTGTCTTGGATTTCTGACTTTAGAAAGACCTGGGAGCTCAGCGAAGTTCGTAAACAAATATTGCGGAACAAATCCAGAGCGCCGATAACAATTGGGACGACCTGTGCTTTGACGCCTCACATATTATGGCTCATCTCGACTTCTAAACTCGTGTTTTGACCGCCCGGCACAGCCGCATTCACAATTAGACACGTTTTTTCTCCAAATCCCGGGTTACAATATCCGGTTTGCGTGCCGCTATCGTACAATCAGGTTGAATTTGTTGAACGTAGTGTTGTACACTGTGCAACAGACATGTATGTTTGGAACTTTGAGGGTGGGACAGATCTGCCAGTGGAGGTAGCTACATACCCTGTCATGTCTTCTCAAGTATTCGGTCTTTGCTAGAAATGGACAAGCTGAGATGATATGATCAATGGTTTCTACTTGTTCCTGGCACATGCCGTATTTATTGTGGAAAAGTTTGAGAACCGCTTTATTATAATGGCGTGTTCTCAAGATCTGATCTTGAGCAGTATGAAGAACATGTTCGTCCGGTTTTCCCGAATCATTTAAGCCACATAAATGATTGATATTTAATGATTCACACTTCACATCCTTTTAGTATTATATATATATTATTATTATTATATTTAATTATTATTATTATTATTATTAATAATAATAATAATAATAATAATAATAATAATAATAATAATAAAATTCAAACAGGGCTTTCCTTATCACTAAATATGATTGTAGTGGGATAATTTCATGCTTTAACACTCAATTGAACACTATACGAGACTAAGAGTACGAAATAAAATTACGCGATTTCCAGATCGAATTTCAGAAAATCGGGTCACCGATTTGCATTTGCTTCGCTGTCGGTGCGTTATAACAATGGATTCCAACTAGCAACAATGACCACTAACTTGAATGGGATACACATTTTGCCAATTAGCATTGTGCATACCGCTAGCAAGAAAATGAAAATGAATAAAAAATATAATATTAAAGTATATATTTTTTTGTATTCATCAAAATTACTCGGTTTCTACATGCATTACTTTTCATTCCCACATATTATTAAGCAAAGCGAAATCATCTATTCGTATTGATATTTAATACAAACGAAGAACGCAATTGAAAGTAGGTTTTAAATAATTTCTCAAAGATTAATACTCAAACTTGCTCGACGAAGAAACGAACAAAGAAATCTGAAACAATATTCAAATGCTCACTTACGTAGCTTCCAACCGCTTAGCATCACTAGTCATTTTGCGTCCAGGGAGCGCAGTGAAGCCTTCACAGACCGCGCGGAGATCCGCAACGGGAGCGGCGCGAGACCCGGCGGCGGAATCCGCCTCAATGGCGCCTCGGCGCTCGGTGACAGTCTCCCCACCCGGTAAGCCAAAGCAAGGGGAGCGAGACGCCCGAAGGCAGGCAGAGGTAGAAAGCAGGCTGAGCAGCGGTAGACACTCGTCCGCAGGGCCCTGCCAACGATACTTTAAACGTGCGTGGCTACTGCGTGAGTTCGCGGGTCGCAAGCAGGCCCATAATGTTGCAAAAGAAAGCGTCTATGTTCGCGCTTTCTGAAGAGGTTTCTTATAAGTATAGATTATAAATAATAGTACATTTATAAGACACGAATCGTATTTCTCACAAATTAGCCAATTTGTATGTGGAAAAGTTGGCGAGCCTAACCTGCAGCTGCACCCGGCGACCCCAGCGCTTCCTATAGTAGCAACCTCGAGCTTTGTCCCCAGTTTTGATGGAGAGTTGCCGGGCCCTGCTCGTCTGACTGCGCCCCAAATCCGCCGGGAATTAAACGCCGCCAATCCGCGGCCGCGCAGATCTGAACGTGCAGCACGTGACCGCGCCGAACAGCCAACACGTGACACGAAATTTCCGCTGCGGCTGTTCCGCGTAAGCTGCAGATCTCCCGCGCCGGTCTGTGAGAGCCTTAATTCGGGAGCAATCGACTGTTTTTGTCGCCAAATTACTCAAAAAACTCAACTTAACCTTACAAAAGATTACTCAACAATCAATCTTATTTGGATATTTGTTTGAGATGAACACATTTCATTAAGAAAAAAATTGTATCTTCTTAATTGTAGTTGTATGATACCGAACATTTTTTTGAATTTTTTCAATTAAAAAGAAGTTTTTTATCAAGATTTCAACCAAGAAGAAGATACACCTCTCTTAAAGGTTCTGTAGACTATCCACACACAAAATTTCATCAAAAATGATGGAGCTGTTTTTGAGAAAAAAATTGTTTAACAAAAATGAAAAATGCGTACATTTCACGTAAAAGTACCCGAAAATACTCGAATTTTCGAAAAATTGTACACGACTTTATTTCTAAATCTATGTTTAAGGAAACTATTTCATTAAGGAAAAAAGCTTCTCTCTTTAATACATTACCTGTAGGAAGACGCCGATTTTTTTTTGTTGAAATTTTTCAATTTTCAATTAGAGATTTTAATCAACATGAGACCTCCGTCACTCTCTTAAACGCTCTTGAGACTATCTAACAACAAAATTTCCTCAAAATCGATTGCGCCATTTCTTTAAAAGTTTAAAAATGTCCCATGGACTTCATGTAAAGTGCCAACTCCCCAAATTAAAATATCGGTTTCAAATTCGAGGACCCGCGATATCAGCCAGATCGATTAGGAAATATCAATTTTGGTGAAAATCGGTTGACCGGTTAGCCGCAGGCGTTGTTCAGAGACAGACGTTTGGGGCAGACAGACGTTTTGCCTTCAATCGATTTTTCGGTATCGAGGACCCACAAAAGAGGGGATTCCGGCTACACCACGTGTTAGAGATTTTTTCTTAATTTAACAAGTACATGTATCCACTTTTTCGTTACCAGGGCCCTGTAATTTGAGTTTTCTGCCGAAAATTAACCTTTTTTTTCGCGCAGCATCCCATTACTTTCTCTTCTTAAGCGCGAGAAAGTAAAAATGTTATGGTACGTTCAATGCACGGAAATAATTCTATTTTGTAAAACATTTATCCACAATGTGTGTTTGTATATTTTGCCAAAAAACAGGAGCATTCTACATCTATACAAATCTTATTTTGCATGTAGACGTGTGAGTATGCGAGGTCACTGGGATCCGGGATTACCTCTTGTTCGAAAACTGGTAATCCATAGCTTATCTGATAGGGATCGACTACAAATATTTGGTGAAGAATTGTGTATATATTTTGTCACCATATTTTCTTACGCGTTTGAGTAACGCTGTGAATACATATTTCTAATTTATTGAATTTGTTAAACATCCTACCGCAGAATACAAAAGAAATGGACTCACTCTGTATTGTATTATATGTTTGGTAGAGCTCGTTAATCAGAAAACAATTGTCAACGTCTTCTTTAATATTTTTTGTAATCACTGAGGACTTGGTTTAACCGATCAGCCACCGGTTCATATTAGGCATTGGTTCTCAGTCGATCCCTTAATTTTTATTGACCCCTTTTAAAATTTCATCGGCTCCCAAGGGGTCGATACCTATCCTCTTGAGAAACTTTGGTCTAATTAATATAATTTATAAGATTGTATGGTTGAAGTAGATGCAGGCTGTTCTATTACTCAAAATAGGGGAGGAGGACCCCCCCAGTTGAGCGAAAAAGAGCATCGACTTCCAGGAAGAAAATGTATTTTGAAGAATTTTATCCAATGAGCGGAATCTATTGTTTCCTGGGAGAATTTTGGATGATGTGTTGCATTTTTTCTTCTTAAATCATCAATTGTACTCACCCCTTTATGAAAATTGTACAAATATTGGTGGCTTCTAAAACATATGCTCCATGCACAAGAGTTTAGATTTTTCTAAACATTTTACAAGTATTGATGGCTTGTGCTCGGTAGGCTTTACGCACAAAAGTATTTAGTTTGATCAACGTAGAAATGTGCTGCTATTTTGGAATTACGAAGCCCAGTATGAGAGTCCGCTGTTTTCACCGCTCATCTCGTTTCTCCCCTCAGGCTTTTAGCGGAACTGGGCAGATTATCATTCCTCGGATGGCTGACATTCCCAGTAGGAACTGGCAACCCGATGGACTAACTGTTGACTAAAATCTTTCGCGAGCCACAGTAAAGGGCCCTGCGGCCAGCGGGCCTTCAGTTGTCAACCCTGCTCTATAAATTCGCGGCGATCCGGGAGACGGCTCACTGCCCTGAGGAAGCCTGCGACGTCAGGCGAAACGTCGGCCTCCCAGCCAACGACGCGGCGTCTCCCGTATAGCCGAGAATTAATGTATTCGAGCCGCGGAAGCTTACGTGTACATCCAACCCTGCTCTAGGCTGACCGGGACGCGCCGCGTCTGTGGCGCGGTGGCTGACGTTTCGCTCTTCGTGTTTTGTGGCCTTTCTCTGAGCGTGCTGCTGATGTTCTAATGAAGGCCACAACATGTTGTGCGAAACGTCAGCCCCCACGGCACAGGAGCGTCTCAGCCCGTGCAGTCTGGATCGTGCGGCGTGTAGGTCGGCTCGAATCACTCCACATCCAATCACTCGCGGGGAAGAAACACAGACTGCTCCAAAACTACACTTACGGGACTAACGACCATAGCGGCTGACGCGATTGGAAACATCAATCTGATGCACGTCAAAAAATTCCTTCTAATGTACTTCGATTACAGCCAGTATCGCTAAGACTAAAAAACATTATTTCTGTTTAGTCTACTTTCTGTATAGTTTGGCCTTTACTTGGAGAGATTGAAACATACCTCAATTATTTCGAAGCAGGAATATTGGGGGTATAATTCAACAAACGAATGTCCGCGTATGTTCTCCCTGAAAATTGTAAATGATAAAGTGAAAAAACAAACTATATCATGGAAAAATTTGAAAATAGCATAATTTTATAAGCGCACTCTTATGAAGTAGTGTGTGGTCATAGTATTGCGTAAAGAAGCCAATCCATGTAAACGCTCTATTTCCTCCAAGGTCTCCTGCAATCTTCGCTTTCCAAGGCCACCTGTCGATGTGCACGCGTCCTTCTCTCGAGATCACGGAGACGGATTCCTACGGAGCGAGATACAATCTTCACATTTCGACCATTTGGAGTCAGATTGTTTGCTGAGAACTTAAGGTTTCGGTTTAACTCGGCACCTTCGGGCAATTTAATGTTTGTGAATACACGGTG
Organism: Gryllus bimaculatus; assembly: GCA_017312745.1. NCBI lineage: Eukaryota > Metazoa > Arthropoda > Insecta > Orthoptera > Gryllidae > Gryllus > Gryllus bimaculatus. The sequence goes on from BOPP01000045.1 coordinate 3,902,421, forward strand.
GGATACTGAAGGGCAGAAAATGAGAGATGAAACAGGCAGTGGCTTTTGCAATCTCATCTAACAATCATAAACGCAGTCTAATATTAGGGTTCTTCCCAGTCGTTTTCTTATTTCATGCCCATTGCGTCAAATAATTGTACAGTGGTTTGAGAAAGAATAATAAACATCAAAATCGAAAATTAGCCAATATTTCTTATTGCTCATCGTAAACTATCTTTGTCATGAGCAGATAACCATATTTGCAAGCTTAAAATTCATAATCTTTTCGCGTGACAACAGCAAAGATTCTGTGACGAAAAACAATTTCCTTTGAATTATATGGTTTCACAAAGGTGAGACAAAAAATCTGCAATCGCAATTTGCATTAATTTGTAGAAAATCGTAGGTTTATTAAAAAGATCAAGTACGGTGATTCTACGTTTTTCTTTAATCACAGTCTTGAAACGGAAAAATATTCACTTTAAGGATGTTTATCCTATATATTTCTTTCAGCGTATCCTTGAAACGGAAATATAACGACACTAGCTTCCATATGGATTGAAACGTTTGTAGTTGATTATACGTGTTTTTTAGTACGTGATTGATAGTTGAGAAGCCTATTCGACTTACCGAATGAAAGAAATTTGACAAGATTCAAGTATATTTAGTCTTTTAAAATTATACAAGACAAGATATATTTAGTGCTTTCATAGTATTGCTAAAATAGATATAATTAAGTGGTGATGCTGAAGGTATTAATTGTAAAGTAAGAAGAAGCAGAAAATATTTTAATTGACATTTAAATTTTGGGATCTTTGTTTCGTGATAATTTTTTAAACTGGTTTGTGGCTGCGTTATTACTCTTTAAAATAGATGTTTCGGATGCTGACGAGAATACCTTGCTATTCCTTAATAGGTTCAGAAATAAGATAGAGTAATTTTGTTTTCCCACATACTACATATTATTTCAAATTATCGATGTATTTTTTTACGAAAGAATTTTTTCTCTCTCGAGAAGGAAAGAACTTACTAATGGGAAATTACAAACTAAGAACTTCTTTAAGCTAAACGCGCCGCGTCGCGTCGTTTGCTTAAACGCCTCAAGAACGAACTACTTCACAGGGTTGATAGATAAACTACGCTTTCTTTGCCAGCAGTAAATAGCCTGCAAACCAGCTCTATTAAGTACCAGTGTCCAAAATAGTTGTCTGATCAAAACAATAAAAAAATGGTATGTTTAATCACTATTCAGTTCTCATTCAACAAGTTGGAAGCAATTTGTGCATGGTTATTGCTATATATTGAAAGTCGCTCTTAAATTACTTTAATTCACGGTCAAAAACATTATAAAATGTTAATACACTAAAATCAATAAACATTTTAAGTAATAATGAACCCCATCGAACCATTTACCATCGAACTTACTTAATTCTACATAATTAAAATTCAATGATGAGAAAACCTGTTATGTTCAACAGCTTGCAATTAGTCTAATTAGAGGCACATTAATTATCATACACAATTAGCACTCAATTATTGGTGCTAAACATTCCATACCGCCTAGAACCCCCATCTAGCATATTATTACTATTCTGGGTGATAATTCGAATGATCCATTGGGGGATGTGAGGGTAAGATGACAATTGCCAGTAGGATTGCAACCGTCCTCCATTGACGTCAATTGTCCTCTCACATGACACATAAATGTTTTATCACATGACTAACATCTGCTACGTTGTATCGTCTATTGTTTAATTTAAAATATAAAACAGTTCTGAAAATCCTTTTTCTGAACGCTCACACACGCACGTATCAGTATGCCTCTGTCAAGAGTCTAAAATAGAATCGACACGCTCAGACGATCTACATCTGCATATTGTAAACGAATATATTCTCTTGAATCGCAAATGGGGAGAAGAAAGAAATGGATCTGATGTTAGTCTAATTAGATAAATTAGTTAAAATGTGTTGATGCGTTTATTCCTACTTATTTTCATTTTTCTTTTGGCTTATCGAATGTCTTCCTTTTTACCATTGCGGAATATGACTTGTACATGAACATTGTTGGCAGTCCTAATTGCCAGGGAACACATGAGCGAAGTGATTTGTCTTCGTGTGTAAAGATGTTTTCCGGATATCCTTGAAGTTAAATTGAGTCCTTGAGGTTGAAAGAAGGAATGAATAGAGGCGAATAACTTAAATCTAATAGACGGTTCGTTGGCAAGACGATTTGGACGTTAAACCTAACGTAAGTTGCATGTTGACATTAAAGTGTTACCCTTTCGTGCGTCCAGAATTAAATTTCTGTGAGATGAAAGGGAGACAGAAAGACGGTTTAACAACCGCTTTACTAAGTTAAGTCAATATAAAGTCAAAATACATATCAATATACAACCGCTCAACTAAGTTAATATTAAGTCATAGTTCCGTGAAATTGAATTCATGCAAGTGTAAACATTGATGGATAGAGTGACAAATTAAATTTGATACCAAAAAACGATTGTCGGCAAAAGTCTGTCTGCCCGTCCTGTTTGTTCGTCTGTTGTCAATGCTAGCGTCTACACCACTCAGAGGATTTTTTCCACAAATGACATTCCTCGGTCGATTTAAGTGAACTCGAGGTTCTGTGAGTTTAAAATGGATATTATGATTTTTAGGGTACTTCATATGAAGCTTCGATATTTACAATTTTTCTTTAAACTTTGTCCTCGGAGAGCCTAGAAAACGTTGAAGAGAATGGTGCAGGTCTCATTTTTGCTAAAATCGCTGATTACAAGAGTTTATTTTTTTTCAACGCCTTCCTACATCTAAAATATTGCAGATAAATATTTTTTCCTTGAAGAAATCTGCTTTTTAAAGACATAAAATAAGTTCATGTACAATTTTTGGAAATTGAGTAATTTTAGAGTAATTTTATGTCAAATATAAGCAATTTTTAATTTACTTTAAACATTTTTTTCGCAAAAAGGGTCCAATGATTTCTTTAAATTTTGACCTCGTAGGTGTCAAAAGACGGTTAAAAATTTTGCTACTAACATTTCCGGCAAACGATCTGTATTTTTAAAAATTTGAAAACGTTAACATTTCAAAACTACGAAATTGAATATAGAAATGTTTGCCTGAAACAAAGTCATGTTTTAAAAAAATACAAGAACTTTTTTAAACGTGTCGTTTTCGCGATATATGCTTGAAATTAATGCAGTTTACAAAAATAATTTTTCACAAAAACTGCTCCAAATTTTGTTTTTAAACTTCCTTAAAGGATAAAAATCAAGGTGCGTTTAAGAGACTGGTGCAGGTCTCATTTTTGATGAACTCTCAGAATTTTCGAAACTTGCGTGTTGGAAGTAATGGGAGAGACAATTATATTTTTAAGCGCATGTTGAGATATCTCGATTCCCCAGATGTCGAGTCCCAGCCCGTAAAAACTTTCTGTTGTTTAACACTTTCTTAGTTTCTTGTAGTATAATATTGCCGAGCGGTTACAAGTAATTCAGGAAAGGATGCGCTTTTGCAGCACTCGTAGTTCATCGACGACACCCCTCGAACCACGCACCGTAAGGAGAGGTCAGGTGCTAAAATATACGCCTACTCAATTTGACACAAGCGAACTTTCCTTACAAGCACCGCACCCTTGAAGGCAATTGTTATCATAAATCTATTTTCCCAGTCTCAATTGAAGCAAAAATTCTCAAGAAATCATTGAGTAGACGACCGATAATTTTCTCCGATAGAGTTGTTGTTATTGCAGATTGTCAAGATTCTTCGAGCTGATTAAATATTGGGTTATAATCATTATATTCGGCCACTTCATTTTGCTTTACCTTGTACGCACGAATGTAGAGTAATATTGCTACTATATTTACCTATATTGAATAATACTGGCTCCTATATTGAGAAATATTGAACTAAAAAACGATGGAATGGACAAATGACAACAGATAATCGTTCATTCTGTTAATTTTGTGATCTGTTAAAATTACAGTGTTTAGACAATAAAATGCACTAATAAGGGCAGATGGGAACATCTAGAGAGATATATTCGTATGTCATTTTTTTAAAAATTTCTGCTGAAAATTCGCCGTTTTGTATATTGCGCTCATGTACCACATAACAAGAGTGTTTAGAGAGTCAGTTGTGGTTTCTAGGAAGGGAAAACGCACCTATGGCGAGAAAAGAGCTGGTATATGCTTTATCGATATCGTTTTCGAAAAATTAAATAATTCGATTCTTCTGATTTTGTCAGTTTCTGTGCGACTTAGTACGTGATTTTCATTGAGAAATACTGGCCTACTTCGTAATGAATAAAACTGAAAATGAAACAAATGCAAGTTTTTTAATGTTTCTTTCTAAGGGATTCTTTGGGTAATGTGAATTGAATTCTACTTCATCAAGAAAGTTTACTTATTTATTTATTTAATCTTAGTTTCAAGTTATAAATATTTGTGAGAAAATAGTGTTTAACGTCTTTTCCCCCTTTTTTTCATTGACAATAACTGGGGTGGGGGACTCAGTGCATCAAGTGATATCTGCTGGACAAGTGCCTCTGAATGGGTGATAGGCAGGTTGGGGTAGGTTGTAGTCTCAATAGTGGCAAGATTATCGACACTAGTTTCTCAGCTACGTCGAATACAATCGCTGTCTGGAGGAGACTTCTAGAGGCCGGCTGCTCTGATCGGTAGTTTTCCGTGGTTTCTCCGAACAACACCATGCGAATGCCGGAGCAGTTCCCTAACAAATGGGTCATGCACCGCGCGCGATGTTTCTTTCTCATTCCTTGTCCTATCCTCACCCCCTTACACACACACACACACACACACACACACACACACACGTGCACTACCACGCATGCTGGGAGAGCGGTTGATAGCCTAGAGCTTTTCTCGGCTGGGGCGGTGCCCCGCTGGTGGGAGATACCTGGTTGAAGAAAAACCACCTAGCTGACGGTAGGTCTGCGCGAATCTTGCCATCCCGTGGGTGAACATCACCTCTACTTCCCGCGTTAAAACCATGCACTACACTCACGGGATTATTTACCTCATTAGTTGAATCACTACCAACGAACCAATCACCCATGTCCATGGCCAACGCCGGCAGTCCCATTTTAAGGCCTCCTCCTCCGCCGGGCAGACGGCAGGGGCCCTCGCGGGCCGGAGGCTGCCTGCGCCTGCGCGCAGCGGACGCCTCATTATCCTTCGCTTTGTTGCTCGCGCCGCGAGACCGTCTGCAGCCTGGAAGCGCGTTCCGCCCGCGGCGCCGCAAAAACGCCCCCGTCACGCCGGCGCCCGCCGTAATCGCCGCGCGCCGCCTGGCGGACGCCTCCCCTCCCTCCACAAGTCAAATGTAAAGCGACGCGCTGCAACAGCACATCATCTCTCGCATTATTGAAACGTTGCAGTTACGGAATATATCAATATTGTAATTTCTGTCCTTTGGCTTGATAGCCCAAAAAAAGGCCTCTCGCCCATGGGATAAGGGGTTCGTGTGCTTAGCAGGAAGACATCCTTCCACAGAATATACTCATTCTCTTAACTTTAAGGTGCACTTGTCATCATCACACATCGATAGAAACTGGGATATATATAAGGAAAGCGCACAGTTATGATTTTGCCCTAGCCAGGAATCGAACGCAGGGCTGTGCCGTGGAAAGCGAACACGCTAGCCAACGAGCCACCGAGGACCTGTCTCTACCATACAAAAAACTTAGTTTTAAATTGAAAAAGTCAAAATCAACCGATTCAAAGGAAGCGTCTATAGTGCATACCTGCCTTTATTGGAGCTACAACAGCACATATCTCCTCGCATCATGAGTGACCGCTCGCATTATTTCTAGCACATCGTACAGGCAAGCAAGGATTATTATACTTGTATATTCAACATGCGGAACTAAAGGCCATCCAATTGTGACGTCATGGATACTCACAGCGACCACAGACACAGAGCTTTCGTATAACAAATATATTTATTAACAAGAAAACAAAACAAATATATATACTTAATAATCACTGTAAACCCTAGCTCTGATAGACCTACTATCCCCTGATCGCGGGAGCGATCCAAAACCCGATTGAAGATGGTTTTGATTGTGGCATTCGCCACTCCTACTTTTGAAGCGCGCACAAAGCCTAGCTTCCGTGACCGGATGTCACGCTGGGACACAAAGTCCGTTCTGGCGCACCAACGGCTGGTTTGCCTCGATCGCAGGAGCGATCTTATCCGATTGAGAATCGGCGTGAATCGTGGCACTCAACCACTCTGCACCTCGGAGCACGCACACAGCATCGCTCCCCCGTGACCGCAGTCACCCAAGGACATAAAGTCCGCAGGCTTCGTCAACTAATGACTCCAGCCTCGCGAGCCTGGCTCGCATATGCACCGTCTTGGCGCCAAGTTTTGTGCACACGCACGAGGTTCTCCCACTGTCTCCAGAACCCGCCTACTGGCTCCGTACACGCTGTTATATAGGCGAGGCCCACGTGACCTCCTACGTCACGCCACCCCCTCGCTTGTTATAACAGTGAAAAGCTGCTATAAGCCGGAAGACACCCAAAGCCTTGTGTCTCCCGTCTCCGCGTTCTTCCCTTTACGGAAAAACCCTACTTCCTGTGGCGAGACTAATCCGCAACCAAGCGTCCCCAAATAGATGCCATGAGGCACGCTGGCTAATACGTTACACAATACATCGTATTATGAATTCATTCGAAACGACCATATCATTACCATATTTTTGATCGTAAAGGGCATTCTAACACTAATGTAAAGTAAATAAAATCACTTTATTTGATCTTTCCCATCATGTCGCCGTTCAACAATCAACTTCTCAAATATCCATTGCTGCAATTTTGTCCATTTGAATCTAAATTTTGACTTCGGATTTGTATTCAGCGCGTTGCCATATGTAGAAACACATATGTCAAGTCTTTGCATCTGACAACTTTTGCTTTCTGAAGAGTACAATGCTGCAAGACACCAAAATCTAGTATTCACATATGTTTTTGAAAGTCTTGAGAATGTCTCATGGAGTTTATGTAAAGTACTCACAAAATTAAAATATTGTTTTCGAATTCTAGAGCGATTGGGGCATATTATTTTTGTATCATATCTGTTGAACGGTTTAGGCGCTAGCGTTGACCACACACGGTTGAAAAAAGGTTTTGCCATCAATAAATTTTTCGGAATCAAGGACTCACAAAACATTGTTTCTGACTACACAACGTGTTAGAGGAAGCATTGTACTACACATTGGAACAAAATTTATTCACATTTTCTTTACCAGGGCCCAGAAATAATAGTTTTTTGTGTCATAAATTCGCCGTTTTTTCCCGTAGCATTAGAATTCTTTCTCTATTCTGTGTAAGCAGTAGCAAGAAGATAAAAATATTTTAGTGCAATTTGCTCTTTTAAAGATTGTGTACACGTTCAATTACAGTCGCACTAAAATAATAATAGATACATGAACATCACGTCTTCTCAATTCCTCTCCCAATGTCACATCACTAATTTGGGGGTCATTTTTACTCGTTTGACGACTTCAGTGAATTCCTTTGGCTTCCTGTTCGGGAACAATTACTTGCTATTATATGCTCACAGATCTAACAATTATTGATTGTACTCCTAAACGAGGTCTACTAACAAGTTCAGACATTTCTTGCAAATATTTACACTAATTTTGTAATTTTTTTCTTGGAGTACTAGTTTTTGTCGTAGGTGCCTATTTTCACCTTTTATGATATGCTGGAAACGTTTTACTATTTTTGCTTTATTACTTCGACAATTCGTTCACTTTATACAGCTATCCTGCATTTTTAGATACTGCATTTGTCTTCTGTTTCTTTCATATGTTATACTTGAAATATAACATTTAATCGTGTATTTTACGCGTTATACATTAATGACATCCCTTTTTCTATACTAAGAGATTATTAGTTCTAGAGTTGTAAATGGGCCATCATTTTTTACACCCATTGTACTTCAAAGGAAGTTACATGGGCGTTTCATTATTCAGAGTACGTTTTTACTGAATAATTTGTGATTTATTAATGGCTTAAAGCGGTCTGAACGGTCAAGATACAAAGTGCCTTTAAGAGTGTGTATAGACTCCCCGACTTTGCTAGTTTGATTGATTGGTGTCGGCGCGTCAACTGCTAAAATCTTTAGTCCCGTAGGAGTAGTCCGTTTTTGTATCGCGGGAGGGGCAGTGATCTTCCCCCGCTGGATGGCGAGATCCGGCGCCGACCTACCTTCGGCTAGCGGGGTTTACCTCAACCAGGTCTCTCCCACCAGCGGGGCACCGCCCCCACGGGGACGACCTCTAAGCTCCCCACCGGTCACCCGGCGTGTGTGGTTGAGTGGTGCGTGGAAGAGAAAGTGGGCGCAGCCTTGGCCCCCGTCTCGGTGTTTGTACCACTGTTCTGGGTGAAGGTATTCAGATTGCACGTCAGGCCAAGAGATTATGAAAGGATTAGCGTATAGATATCATATATGAACGACTGGAAGTGGTGAAACAGGCGGATCACCATGGTACCAGCCTCACCTGCCCCCCAGGCCTCACCCGCACTCACCTGTGCGCGTTCAGACCCTCGCCCCGGAAACCCAACCCCACCCGCTCTGCCTTCTCCCTCTGCGCCATGCCCTCATCTCATTCTCTTACGCCGTTCCGTTCATCACGCCCCGCTCGCTTCATTTGCATTTGCTGCTAGGCCCGTCCCCTGTGCTCGCCTCCCCCTCCCTGGATCCAAAGCGCCTCTCTTTCCTTCTTAGTAAAAGTAAGAATGTGCACCGCACAGTAGCGAACATTTAATTCAGTCTGGGGCCGAATGAAGTTGAGTTTGAGTGCGCAATTGTTTTCACTTTCAAAACATCGAGTTACAGTGCGGTATGTTTGCACCGGTCCAACGTTTCTCATTATCTCGAAACCGTTTACTCTACGTTTCTATACAGCTTGTTCTTAAGGATGTTAACTCATTAATTGCCGTCTTCCCCAACTAGGGGTCACAGACCTTCTTCATTGTTGCGTAATATTTTGTACTTTAACTTGTGAATATTATTTCCTCAATAAATGGAAACATACCAAACGAAACATAGAACCAATTTATTTTCATTCCTGAATGCCAGATACCGTAGAGATGGCTTAGGGCATCAACTGATGTCACTGCAGCCCTTCTGACCAGGAGGTCCTAGGTTCGAGTTTCGTCGGTGGCAGGATTTCGACACCAGCTTGTCTGTCGAGTGCGGCCCTCTAAAATACTCCGCTCTAGAGGCAGCGGTGGCATCCGCGTGACGGAAGTCCGAAGGCGTCAGATGTGACTCGGCGTTTGGTGACACTTTTCCTCCTCCGATAAACAAAAGCAAGGGCGATCGACCCAGAGGGGAGCGACCACTCCCGCGGCGGGCAGACTCCCACGAAACTCGAAACGCGTCCGACTGCGTTCTCAAATGCCCAGGTAAGAAAACTCTTCGAATCCGCTGCCGCGGTGCTCCTCTGCCGCGCAGGTCTGAACGTGCTCACAAGGCAACACGTGACGCGAAATTTCCACTGAAATCATTCTGCGTAGGCTGCGGGTCTTTCGCGCCGGTCTGTAGGAGCCCGAATTTTAGCGGCCGGCTGCTCTGATCTGTAGTTTTCCGTGGTTTCTCCGATCAACACCAGGCGAATACCAGAGCAGTACCATAACAAACGGGCCACGGACCGCGCGCGATCTTACTTACCTCTTCCTTGTCCTATCCTTACCCTTTACACACACACTACCACAAACATGCACTACACCACATATGCTGGGAGACTGGTCGGGAGCTTAGGGCTTGGCCCCGGCTGGGCAATGCCCCGCTGATGAGAGATCTAAGGATTGGGGAAAACCCCGCTAGCCGATGGTATGTCAGCACCGGCTCTCTCCATACAGCCGGGAAATACCACTGCTATCCCAGAGGAGGGAAAGCAATATACAAAAGCAATACGGGAATAAAGACTATAGTAGCTTACGCGTCCACTAACAATCAATCAACGCGTCCACTACGAACCACTAACAATCAATCAACGTGAATGGCAGATGTCGTTTGTTAAGTCGAAGGGAGAGACCTTTTTCCAAGCCGGTTATGTACCTCTTCAAAAAGGCATATCCAACTGCATCCCGCCCTGTTTTCCTCCTTACTGTCATGATTGAATTCTACGTTTAGGCTCCTATACATAAAGCTCGATTAAAATTTTCTTCCTTCTGTTTTGAAAAAAACAATTGCATGATATTTGGGAGCACTGCAACCGTTGAAAATCGTCTCCTAATGGCTTATGGAAACAAAACCTGAATTCTCCTATCGCAAGCATCTTCTTTTCTCGCTGAATTAGCATACACAACCTCGAACATTTAGAAAAATATTTACTCCTTCCGATGAAGGAAACCGGACGCAGATGGACTACGCCTTCTCAGGCGACGAAAAGAAAACGACGATTAGTTGGGAAACGACGATGAGGGAAACTGACTGCGGGATGCAGTCGGGCGATGCCACACTTTTTCTCTCTGTGTAAGGAGTACGAATTATTTATATTTTTTGAGTGAGGTAGAATTTATATAATTGTTTTAAGTAAATGTAATTCGATATTCATAATTTTATTTCAAGTTATAGAAACTATAACTTGATATTTAAACCCTAAACGTAGTTGAACTCAATAATGTACTTAGAATAAAATGATGAAATGTAAATGTAAAACATTTATGACATGGGCAGTGTGTGGTTCAATTATTAACAAAATAATATCAGAAATGTTAAGTGCGATCAATAAATCTGCGATAAATGATACTTAATTAGTCATTTTTTGTGACATGAAAATTGTATTTTCATCGACGAACGTTGAAGATTTTCTCAGTGCTTGGCGTTGTTTGCCGTTACATTGGCAGTGCGTTGACCATTGATTAACGACTTTGGAACTCGAGGTCAGCATCTTGAGAATGTTCCGGAAGAGACTGATGAGATTTTTAAGTTCATAAATGTGTTGTAAAAGGCCTGATTACAGCAGTTGGTCCTAATCTTATTTTATACCCAGAATCTTCTTCGCAAAACACGCGATGCTTTACAACACTCTAATATCCGTTATTAATAGAAGTATATTTTACGTTATAATTATGCTTTGATTTTTAGGAATACTTTCCGGTAATTAGTAATAGAACAGTATTCGCAGTTCGTTCAAACTAATAGCAGGGAGACTTGAAAAGATGAACGGTACGTAGTATCAACACCTGCCCCATCACGTCTTGCCTCACCTTACTCACAGATCGGAAAGATCATTTTACTCGTATGGCCCATTTGAAGGGCTTTAATGCAATGTTCAGCGTTAAAATGTGAAGTTCCATTAAAATGAATTCAAGGTAAAGCCAAAGCATGTAATGAAAGTTTTGTAATTAAAGGTACAATTTTAATGTATCTTTTTTTAAATTGAAGGTCGCATCAACAGCTAGGTCATTAGCAACCACTATTGATATTAAGGATATGGGTAACAGTATGATGTGATATGGTGATGGTGAGGGGTGAAAGGACGAACACAAATACAACAATGTCCGAGGTGAGACTCAAACCTGCCATTCTTCAGTCCTAGATCGCTACGGCACTACTGCCTTAACAATCTCGGCCATCTAGACAGCTATAATATCTAGTTACAGTTTCTATTTGTATTCTTATTCTTTTTAATAGTACCAATTTTGCACGCAAGAAGAGTAAAGGAAAAATTTTGTGTACCCTGATAATGCATATAGATAGACAGTCAATGTTAGAAAAATATATTCGGGAGATCAAAAAAAGAATGTTTTGCATTTGTAGGTATAGATGTTCTCGTATAGTAATTCAAAATATAATATTAGCACACTTCCCAATAAAATTAAAATTATATCCGAATATTGGGCACCTTATATTGCGTTTCGTGTCATTATAACCAGAGACGAGCAAAAGATTCCATTAATACACAATGAATTATTTCTAAGAATGATTACTCGCCAATCAAGGACTTTATTTTTAAAATGATATATATCCCCAGAAAACTCAAATTTTCAAGAAAGTTTTCAGACTTAGCCTTGTAGTTGAAAAAGTAAAAGATCTCCGTCAACATAATATGTTTATTAAGAGATCTGGCTTTTGGTATTTACAAGGCATTTTGTATTTTCTTGGTATTTTATTTATATTCTATTTTGTTTATATTTGTTGACTAATGATGACGGCATATGAAAGCTTGCTCTCATAATAAACATATTATGTTGATTGAGATGACATCTTTTACTTCTTGATATTACGTCAACAATACCTCATCATAATTCGTACATTTCTTATAGTTCAAAGACAGGATTCAATGGATTTTTGGATACTCTTTAACAAACGCCAATATTGAACACATTATTTCGCATGATGGAGTACCTTCTATACAATACCTCGATTTGTAGAAAAGAAACAAAAAATGATGCGTTACTTTAAAAAAATATTTATTCTACTTGTACGTCGTCCAACGCCTTTCAAGGATGTGCACAATTACAATATTTTCATAAATCAATTAACTATTACATATTCAACAAGCATTGCATTATAATACCCAATGTTACTCAGGAAGGATCCTACATAATAACTTGTTAACAAATTAATATATTTTCTTTTAGTTTGAATTTCATACTGCCAATTAAGAGGGTTGAAAAGGTATCTTTTGAATAACAAGTCTTAATGCCGGAAAATGATTTCATGATTTGACTAATTTATATGAATTAGTTGTTCGACAAGATGGAAGAGAGAATACAAACGATTTGATAATTTTGGTATCCACGCACTTATTGAATCTATATCGCCAGTGCTGATAAAATTTGGTCATTGCCAATAAACCCAGAAGCATTTAATATTCGACTTAGAAATTTATTTTGAATAACTTCTAACTTGCGTTTATGTGCTATGCAGTGCCATCCCATATAAGACAAGTTACTGTGGGACGAATGATAGATTTATGAAAGATATTCAACGCTAAAAATAAAATCTTCGATTATTGGCAGAATCGATTAATCATGAATTTCTTTGACTCGAATAGGTTTGTGTATACGATTGCCCGCGTGTGGGCATATATATATATATATATGTATATATATCCAGCAATTTGCTTTATGAGTGCTTCGCTTGAAAATATTTTATCTTTTAAATTATATTGTATCGTTATACATGTTTAACACTAATAAATACAAATAAGTGTAACAAATTTTATTTTAAATTTTTGCTTCCGGTAAGTTCGAGCTTTCAGTCAATTAAGGCGCTCAGAATAATAACAGAAGAACCCAACCTAATTTCGTTTAGAGAAATATGACGTTTTCGTTCACGTTCATTTTCACTTCGAACAAATTCTTGAAGGCGGAATTTGAAAGTTTTGATATACCCAGTTCATTCGATATTTCAGCGTATGTTAGGTATATGAGAGAAGTTTACCGCCATATTCGTAACCGAAAATGCGACGTCGGTTGGGGTCTACCATTATTATCCTGAGCCCCTCAATTGTTTTTTTGTTTTTTTTATTTACTGAATTCATTGCTCTTTTCAAACGTCATTCTTCTCAATACGTTTATTTTTACGATTCTCTTAAGGAGTTGTAAACAAATCCTATACATCGATTTGTTAAAATATTACACATGTAAAACACGCCCTTGGAGGCTCGTTGGTTAGCAATTCCCGGCCGGGACGAAATTAAAACTGTGCGCGTTCGTTACAAATGTCAGTGTGTCTATTGCTGTGAGACGATGAGAAAGTCCACCATAAGGTTTTTTAACCTCATATACGGTGTAGCGACTTTTTAACCTTGTATACGAACCATTATATACGGTGGAGGGATGTCTTCGTGCTACCCACTCGAACCGTGGCCGAGAGGCTGGGCCACCGCTGGTCGGGCTGCCGCGCCACAGGGCATTTGTGCAAGCGAATAGACTTTTCCACGGAATCGCCCATCCTTAATTGTGTCGAGTAGGAAGAAACCGGTTGGTCTCCACCGAGGGGATTTCCTGCGCCGACTGCTGCAAAGGCTGGAAGACCTGCTCAGCGCAGCACTTGCCCCAACGGCAAACGGCGGCGGACAAATGAGCACATGAATGGAAGTTTCCGGGCCGCCGACTAGTTAGTAGTGCGTGTTTTATCGCGCGAGGTAGCAGGGAACTTCCCTCACTTGATGGTGATATCTGGCGCTAACCACGTCAGCTAGCGGGGTTTCCCCTACCAGGTATCTCCCACCAGAGGGGCACAGCCACAGCCGGGACAAGCTCTAAGCTCCCGACCGGTCTCCCGACATGTGTGGTAGCGTAGTACATATAAGTGTGTGGGTGGGTGTCATTGAGGGGTGAGATTAGGACAAGGAAGAGGAAGGAAAGATCTCGCGCGGTGCGTGGCCCGTTTGTTAAGGTACTGCTCGGGCATTCGCTTGGTGTTGATAGCAGAAACCACGGAACCACAGATCAGAGCAGCCGGCCGCTGTAATTCTCCTCCAGACAGCGCCCAAATTTCGATCTAGTTATGCAGCTAGTGTCGAAAATCTTGAACCCTCGGACGTCCCTGTCAGAGGCACCGTGGGGACTCTGTGTGGATGCCCTGCTGCACCCAAGAGGGTGGTCATAAGACACAAGGTGCTTTGGTGCGCGTGGGGCCCACTGCGCGGCGCCACGTGGCTGCCTGTGGCACGGTGCCAGGCGAGCAGGCAAAGCGTTACCTGCCCGGAATCCGATACTCAGAAGCCTCAAACCAATGGATGAGGGGGGAGTCAACAATTGGCCCTAGCGGGGTGCTTTCCCTACATCTTTGTTTAGGTAAGGAGACTCGGTGTCTGTGTTTAGGGTTTTTATCATTAGACGCTTACTTTTCTTTTTTTATTTCTTTTTACTCGCGTTTCTGCCTTTGAAGGTTCACGACACAAGGTTTATAAAACTCTATAGGCTTTCTGAACCCTTAGTGACAATTTTGTCTTTCATCACTAATTGGATGTTCCGAGAAAATTCTAAACCGACGTCATGTGTTACAGCGAAATGGAAATTCCAGTGTACTCACGTAAACCCGACGATTTGCGACTGTTAATGTCCTCTCACCCGCCAGTCCCACCCAGCGAAGAGGATCAGGGCGTAGCGTTATGACTGGACAGGCTAAATGGCCTGAGCCTCGCCCCCAATAAGGAATTATTATTATTAGAAGTATTATTATTTATTTTATTTATTATTTCATTTATTATTTTATTTATTTATTTATGAATTTAGTTTGTTAGCTAGTTATACACATTCGGGGGGCCCGTGTTCAAGCCCCGTGCAGAGCAGGGCTGTAGTTTCCCTCGGCCACCCGGGCGAAAGCTGGGATGGTTCTACAGAAAGGCCACGACAGCAAAACCGGCGTCGCCAGCCGAATTCGTTAATTACGCGGAGTCACGCAGGTTAAGCGACTTGGAGATGGGTTGGGTGACCGTCTAGGACCTCCATAGAGTGTGACGCCGAGGGTCGTGGCGGGCGGCGACGCTCACGCGCTCGGCGACGAAGGGTCTCTCTTTAGGAAGCTCACAATCGGGGACATCGCTCGTAAGGCAACTTTGTCCAAATAATCATGCATTTTGCACCAGGGCCATTTCTGGATCACGTATTGCTGGAGTTAATATTGGTGTTAGTCGACGTCGACGTAGTAGACGTAGTGTAGTCGACGCAGAGGCGACCGATATGGAAGTCTATTGGCGGTGCCAGTTAGTGATGCGACATCGATAACGTAACATTGATTATCGAAGTTCAAAATGAAAACATTTATGTTAATAATACATCGATGAAAAACCATCGATTTGTTGACGCGATCGACGCACGCGACGCATCGACGCGATGTTTTAAAACTGGTTTAGTAGTCTAAAATAAAATTCGTGGGCAACTTAATTTTATTTTACGAGTCCGTGTTTATTAAGTTATAATGAAAATTTATCTAAAAAAACATAATAATAATAATAATAATAATAGTAATAATAAGAACAAATAAAAATACTCACCCTGAAAGCCTGAGCGCCCACAGTAATCTGACGAGGTCACAGCTCCCAGAGTTCGCTGAAGAAGGGTGCGGGAGGAAGGGGGAAAGCCTTACGCCTCCTCGCCGGCTGCGAGACAAGGAAAGACGTACGAAATAGCAGAGCATCGGGGTCGTCCAGGGCGAGAGATGGTCTGCGCAACGCAGATAGACACACGACGTGCACTTCGTCGAACAGAACGTGAACTACTGCGCCAATTGAATTTTGGCATCGTCTCATCCATAAGAGTCGCATATAGTTTGTAGACGCATACACTTTGAACGCTTCACGGCGATCTTATACAACGTTAATTGCGCAGACTCTGATAATCCGTAGGTGGCTTAGCGGTTTGGAAACAGGCCAACAGGTAGCACCTCACTGCGCCCTAGGCCTCTAACGAGAGGATGTTGATATTGATAGAGCATGGAAAAGCTAAACGCTCGTTCAGCTGAATTACTATGAATACAATTTTGAAGAAATGATATTTTATGCCCACATTTGTGATGAAAAAGTATTTTCCTTCCTTTTCGTTGGTGGTATGATACACAGGCTCTAAAAGTCGCCACTGGTTTGATGGTTCCGAACTCGCCCACAATATCACACAATTGAAACAACCGTGAACTTGGTCCGAAAAAGTTTTGAATTTTGAATTTTCTTGTGCATTTGTTTCCCCATCGTTCGACCACGTTTGCTCATCCTTTAGAAAATTTGAACCAGCCCCCGTCTATAAATTACAGCGAAAACAATTTTTTTTTTTCGGGAACCTTCATGCTTTTACGAAATTACAAGATTTTGCGTAGAATGTTAACAAATACCAAAATTTGAAGTGCGCTTTCGTTTGCCCATCGTTTGACCACCTTTAATCCCTTACTACATTATTTTTACCACGTTTTCTTTAGCAGATATTGGCGAAAAACTCATTCCGAAGCATCCAGAAACCGTGAACATGGTCTTCAAAAATGTGAAAAATGCATTTTTTGTGAGGAAAAGTTTTAATAGCTACGGTTTAAAAATTGAAAAAATTTTTTTCCGCCATTTCTCAAAATCGCCAAATTAGCAAGAAACAATTAAAAATTTCCAACTTTAAATTTGCTTTTGCTCTGGCCAATGTTTGTGGAGTTTTGCCCACACTTTAAAAAATATTTACCCGCTACGGTTCAAAAATTGGCAAAAACCTTAATCCCAAGGATGGGCAAAAATAGACAAATGAATTCTTAAAAAAAAATTGCATTTTCCATTTTTGGGGGGGCCCGATTCCTGCTTTCTGGATGCTTTGGAATACGATTTTCGTCATCTGCTACAGGAAACGTGGTAAATATAATATAGTCGATGATTAAATTGGACAAACGAAAGTGCACTTTAAATTTTGGTATTTTTAATATTTTAGACAAAATCTTGTAATTTCGTAAAAGCGCGAAGTTGACCCGAAAAATTTTTTTTTGCTCTATTTGTGAACGGGGCCTGGTAAAATTTATTTTACTGGTGTGCAATCGTGGTCAAACGAGGGCAAACTAATGCATCCGTAAATCCAAACTTTCGAAATGTGTCGGTCCAAGTCGTTCCGGGGGTCGGTCGGGGTGGGCGCGGGACTTCCCTGCGTCGACGCGGCGGCTGCTTCCCCTTCGAAGGCCAGCCGTCACGCAGCCTTCTGCCTCGCCGCCCCACAGCGCCACCAGCGCTCGCGTCGCCTCGCGATTGCGTTGGAGCGGCGCGAGTCAACAGCTAGTGCGCAGGCCGAGAGGCGTGAGTCATCGGGACTCGGCTCGTAGGCTATTAGAGACGACACCAACAAATTCAACACGAACATTATGACGAAGGGGCGGATCTTAATGAAACGTCTTTTTCCTTTTCACTTTTGAACGATTCTTTTCAGTGTACAAATTGATATTATGTTATTACCAAACAAAAATACCCATTTTTATATGACTTTTTTGCATCTTTCTTTGATTTCGACTAATAAGTCATTGTTACCTTTTTGGAATTTTTAAAGCATTTATTACGGATTTCATCCATTTTATTATCATTTTAATGGTACTTCAAATAATATTTGCGAGATGCAATAAATGTTCTTCCCAGAATTCCTGAGTAGCCTATTCTATTTCTTCTCTCAGAAATTGCCATCTGAGTATGTAATTTAAGATTCTAGGGAAGCCTTCAGCAACACTGTCGATTCCGCGCATTTCACGATAGCTAAAGACGAAGATTTCCTGGTCCAGTCCAAACCAAAAGTTTGGAGTTCTCTTGAAAGAAAGAAGGAAGCTCGATTGCATCATAACATATACAAAACCTTGAGTTGTTCATCTGAACTGATATTGATCAAATTTTTACTAATTTTTCTTTGCATTTAGAGCATTTAAAAACATTTTACGAACATTTTATTGATATTTTGGGTTATATTTTAGGTTATCAAAATCTGCCCCCTAATTATGTCATGAAATTCCTATACTTTGTTCCTAATAGCGATTCACTTTTCTAATAAAATACAAGAAAATTACATGACAAAATTACTATGTCGTGTGAAACTGACTTGATTTCTAACATATTCTTTGACAATATAACTATAATGAAGTCCATGTAATTTCTCATCCCCCTCTTACACTACAGATGACTAGATCGTATCTCTAAAAATGTGTATACTCCGATTTAAATGCCTCCTTCATGGTCACCAGCCAAAAGGGAACCACTATCGTCCAATCGGGAGCTTCGATACGATTTAAACTCTTGGTATTGAAGCTCGCGATTGGAACACAGTGCCCTCCATCCTTCCAGCTCGTGACCTTCAGGAGACACTGCATTAAAACCGGAGTATCGTCTCCTATAATATTTTAGTAGTACATATACGCAGCCAATCTTTATAATTGTTGTCTCTAAAGAAAGAGAATTTCACGAAGACGTGACGAATTGCACTTTTGACTTCAAAAATAAGAATGTTTTGTTTAAAAACGCATCCAAATATTCATGTCAAATGCAACCCGCAGCAATCAATTTAGATTCAGTTATATCGTTAACTCCTAAACATATCGTTAACTCCTAAACAAAGCGTTCTAGGGACTTGAAACTATAATTTGGAGGTCTTCGGACCCAATGAAACGTTCATCAACGTATCAAAGAAAAATATACCGTAATCTTCCGAACGAAATATTCTTGAACATTCCATTAAATTTTTGATGATTCGGCACTTATAATTTCAACCAATGCCACCTACACTTCAACCCTTACTAATGGTGGCCATTTTTGAGAGGTTACGCATGGAAGGTTTGATTCCTCCATCTTAAACTATTTATGCTTTGTACACCGTGGATTGCGCAGACTGACGAGGTTTTAGATTCAATTATATTTATTCAGTCATAAAAACAGTAAACACTGTGTGACGTAGGGGGGGGGGAGATGATAATCTGCGCACGTTTTCTTGAGTTCCAGAATCCCTTCCCGTCATTTCAACTATAAATAGTTTAAAGTTAAAGAGAGATAAATAAAAATTAAATTTTAAAAATCGTAAGATAAGCAATATTTGAAAAATAGTCATTTTCGTTTCTGAGTTATAGAAAACTTATTTGCATCGGTACACGAATTGCAAGTATGATTTTTCTGCATTGCTAACAAAACAGCAACTCGCCCTTACCTCTACTCTTACCATTACTAGCAAAAACAGAGTTCAACGTGCACAAAGTGAAGCTACACAGGTTTATTTGCATAATTATTAATTCAAGATTTGCACTCGCAGTAACAACTAGAAGAACTATTAATAGTTGCTTGATTTCGATGGAGATTGTTTCTTATTCGTGTAGTGAAAACATTTAACGTTTTGCTGAGGTCTTCAAATTCTGTGTACCTAATTGTAGAGGGATATGGGAGTACAGTGAAGAGCAAAGACGTGTCCTGTTAGGTTTGTTTTGTGTTTTACCTGTACCAGTACTTTCATTATTAGTAGTGTTTCGGTGAAACTTTCAAGCGAAAAGCGAACTGTCAAAGAATATTGAATAATTATTTCAAATATTTTTAAGGAAGTGTTGTGAATTGTTTTAAGAAATATCTCCATAATACTCAATAAATCTTTATTTAAAAATTGTTTCCAACATCAATTGCAATGTTTTTTATTTTTGTTTGATATTCTGTAAGTACGAAGTTACATTCGTACTTTTTTAACTGATAAAGCCGATTCATTAACAATTTTACTTGTTAATGGAAAGGATAAGGAAAGGGTGGGGATAATATTCATTTCATATAGTTAGTGAATACAAGTTGCACCTTCAAAAAAAGAGCTTCACCTCCAATGTGAGGGATGACAAATGTTTTTATTATTACCACATTTTCATTCCAATTAATCAACTTTTACAGTGTCTGGAGAGGAAAAGTCGAAACTTTGAAAACAAGCTCTTAAAACAATCTTAAACTTTTGTGTAATACACTTCTTGGATATTCCGAATAGCAGAACCGCAATAAGCAGTCAAAAGTTGATTTGAAAAAATTCTGTCTAGACCAACATTTGAATTGCAGAGAGAGATAAACACTCGAAAACACATGTAAATTGTTTATTATTTATAAAAAATGAATATATGCGTTCAAATATAAAAAACGTAAAAATAAGAAAAGCACTCAATTTATACATTCGGCTACTTTTTTTCATTTTTGAGTTGCTTGTTCTAGATAGTTCTGTGGCGCTTTCAGTTAATTCTGAGAAACAAGAACAAAAATTTTCCATCCGACGCAGTTGTTCTACGAGCATCTCAATTGATGAACTGATTAGTTTTTCCGGGCGTATCAACTGCTAAGGGCATTAGTCCCGTAAATGTAGTGTATGTGTTATGCTGGAGGTGTTGGAGATGATCTTCCCCCGCTTAGTGCGTCCGCCGTGGGCTTGCGATGGTTTTCCCCAACCAGGTATCTCCAAACCAGCGGGCACCGCCCCAGCCGGGGCAAGCTCTAAGCTCCTCCCTGGTCTCCCAACATGTATGGTAGTGAAGTGTATGTAAGTGAGTGTGTGTGTGTGTGTGTGTTTAAAGGGTGAAGATAGGATAAGGAAGACGAAAGAAAGATCGCGCCAGGACCGTGTCCCGCTTGTTAAGGCCCTTCTCCAACATTCGCCTGGTGTTGATCGGATCTACCGATCAGAGCAGCCGGCCGCTAGAGTCTCCTCCAGACGCGACGTAGCTCGCGCTCTTCTATCCTACCACCACCGTCGGGACCCGAAACGCAGAACCTCCGGTCAGAGGCGCCCCAGGATCTGCATTCTCACGCGAAATGCGCGCACTTTACAAGGATTATCTTCATTTTTATTTGAAACCTGTCCGGCAACTTTCTGGATACTCGTACAATTTGTTGTCTCTGACCAATGGTTTATCTTAATTATCGTCAGAAAGTAACATACGACTATTTAGAGACGAGCAGTGGAAATCCTACGAGTATTCAAATTTGATAGAAGCAACAAAACATTCCATCTTCATTCTTTCTCCTCGTTGGGGCCGAAGAAGCTGCTGTTAAAGTTCCAGGTTGCTCTGGCCATCGTGGCGGTATCAAAATGCGCAAAAACCGTAAATGACCTTTGGAATCCGACCGAAGATTATAAACGCGCGCAGCTGCCGTAATAACTCTGACGTCATCATCTGACTCCCGTGCGCGAAAAACGCTCACGTGGTTATAACGCGCAACCGACACTTGAGGAGTCGAAGGAAGTGGGTAATTGCAGCTACGAAACCACAGCAGCGCGACTTGACCAGCGAGAGCGGCAACGAAAAAGGAAGAAACGAATCTCCCCTACGTAGCAAAGTATCTCTTCGCCTAAATCCACCTGCGATCTTCTACCAAGATGTACCGCACCCAAATCCAACCGGTTTAGGAGCTGTGGATTGCTATCCGTTCATCCTGAAACTTTTTTTGCTTCCACCACAAGACCCCTAAGTAGTTGCGGTCAAATAAAAATAAAAATCGGAGTGTCCGGCTTGAACTGTCGTAGAAGTATGCCGGGGTACATACAACATACCCGATGAAACAGTTTTTATGACCTTTTTCCAGATAAAATGTACATACCGAATTTTGTTTGTAATCACTCCCCGCCAATCCTTCTAGGAATGTCTTACGCCCGCTTATTCTATTCCTCATTGTAATTCACTGGTAACGTGTATCACGCTTTCTTGAAATGGCATTGTTCCCACATTGAAGAATTAAGCAGGAACATGAACACCCCCTTATACAGATACATCAATTTTTTTGTGTATTAATATTTTCGGCAATACGTACATATACGAGGTTATGTTTACACCGGCAGTGAGATAATAGTAATGCATGTAATAATAAATATATCTATTATATGATGATCATTCTACAAACATATGTATTTTTGCCGACATTTGTACTTTCTCGCTACGGAGTAGAAAGTTATGTAACGCTGCGCAAAAAAACGGCGAATTTTTAGCAGAAAATTCCTCTTACAGAGCCCTGGTAACAAAAAAGTGGATAAATCTTGTTACTAAATTTAGGAAAAATCGTGTTCGCTTAGTGTAGCCAAAAACCATGTTTTGTGAGTCCTTGATGCCGAAAAAACGAATGACGGCCAAACGTCTGTCCTCTGTTAGCTACGCTAGTGGCTACACCGTTCAGCCGATTTTCTCCGAAATGGACATTAAGCAATTGATCGCGCTGATGGTGCGGCTCCTTAATTTGAAATCGATATTTTAATTTTGGGGGTACTTTACAGGAAGACCCTGGAACACCTTCAAATTTAAAAAAGGGTCCATCGTTTTTAATTAAATGTTGTTGGTGAACAGTCTGAAGGACGTTTGATATAATGTTTTAGGTCTCATTTTCGTTTAAAGAACTGATTTTTCGAAAATTGAAAAATGTTCAAAGTTTTTATGAGTCTTTCTACAACTAAAATATTAAACATTAATATTTTTTCACTTAATGAAATGTTCCTTAAAAATATGATTTTCAAATAGTCATGTACAATTTTTCGAAAATTTAAGTACTTTTCGCGTAATTTTTAAGTGAAAATACGTGCTCTTTTAGCACCATTAAATGAAACGTATGTGCGCAATCAGTTCTGCCCGTGCAATTGCGAGTGGTTGGTGTTGCAGGCGACCGCTTCGGCGCTGGCGGCGCTGGGGGCGCTGCTGCTGGCGGCGTCTGGGCAGCAGGTGGAGGACCGGCCGCTGCCGGCGTCGCCCTGCCCTGACGTCTTCTCGTACGAGGGCGCCACCGTCGACTGGGACCGCTGGTACGGCGTGGTGCTGGTCGCCACCGACACGCCGCTCACGGGCCTGCGGCTCGACGTGTGGCTGAGCAGGCCGGCCCTCGCGCTCCGGGTAACCAGCCAGCTGCCTGCGTTCGACCCCCCTCCATCCCCTTCACACGGCGACACTCAAAGCGCAATGCGTTGATTGACGTAAATAGCAGCCTTCACACTACTCCACTTGAAAGCGCTGCTGAGTACCCGGAGGTGCTTGCGCTCCGGGTAACCAGCTACATGCGTTCGACCTCCTTCCCCTCCCCACCATCCCCTTCACTCAGCAGTGCTTCCGAGAGGCGTGTCTGCTGGCAAAGCGTTGCTGGAAGGTATTAATACGAGGGCCGAACTCCTGCCGCCCCTCCGTCAGCAGAACACATGTCTAAGGGCCCCTTCCCACACCGCCACCGCCGCACGCTGCGGACCGGGGGGGTTCTGTGGGGGGAAGTTTCGCTGACCTTTTGGCGACGACGAACAAAGGGACCACAGCAGGTAAAACTCCACGGCGAGTGTTCATGTGCGCTTCCCGCAGGAGTCCGCCGCCGAACGTCATAGTAGCGCAAACCCACCGCACGTGGGAAGACCTCCATTTAAACCAATGCTTTGCAACGAGCGTTCGGAAGCGCGCTGCCGTGGCAACGTGGGATGGGGCCCTACAATCCAGTTTTCATACTATGACCACTCGGACACCCCGCTGAATCGGTTTTCACTTGCTTGCTGCCAATCGGCCACCAAAGCCCACAGCCTTGTTAATGACGAAACCTTTCTCTCTCGCAATCGGTGGCGCTCGGCGGTGGCGGCGTGTGAAGGCAGCCGAAAGCCCATTTTCACTGGAATTTTTCTTCCTTTTTTTCTACAGAAAATCGATTGATTATGGACTTTCTTTCTATACGGTTCTGTTCCGGAATTGGAAGTGGATGAACGAGGCAGCGTTTTGTTCAGTCGTTTCGTTTTCTGCTAATAATATGATGAAAATATTTCTTTCGGGCGCCACAGCGCTGAAACCCAAACAGTTTAATACGCATCAAACGTGCTAATGAATTTGCGACAGCACGGACAAGACATCATTAGAACACAGTACATGTGACAACCAATGCCTGGAAGGAGGGGGCTACCCAAACGTAAATGAAAAATAAAAACTGTTTTCATTACTTCATAATGTGCTTAATTTTACAAATCACAATTACGTTTCACGTCTGCTTCTTTGTAGATTTTGTGTCTTGAACTTCTGCTTATTTGTAAACTTACTCATCGCAGGAGGAAGGCAATAAAATTCGGGCACTTTGAGGCATGCGCAGTACGTGTGCTCGCGAGACAGTATGCAGAGTTTCTACAGTCAGTTTGATTTCAGAAGAAGAAGACTGGTCTAAACTGGCCTTTCGGGTAGCCTGGACTTCATTTGTGACCTGTGGTGAACTCACATTACAGGCAAACACCTCTACCAACTCAGCTTATCAGAATGACTCACTTCTTCATGAAAATTAAAACGCTTAAAGGAGAGACAAGAGACAGTGGTCCGCCAGAAGTAACAGTGCCAATAATATAAAATGACAGTGACGTTAATATAAAATTCCTCACCTTACACTCAGTGCCATTTTGATAAACGCGAATTAAAAATGTGTGAATCTGCGTTGGAGCCTTCATAGAAAAAAATTGTCATGATACACCACTGGCGACAAGAGTTTCACTTCTCATCACAAATACCTCACCACACAAATCCAACATACTCAAACACTCTCGAAATTGCAGAAAGTAAATAAATCACTCCACCCGTATAGCCACCAAGAAAAGGTTTCAGGAATATTGCCTGGAGGTGGGTAGGAAATCAAAATGCAAGTGTAAGAAAAATTATGTGTTTCACTTTTCTGTACAGAGTGCATTGAGACTGGTCCACCCCTTTTCGTACCAATACAAATGAAAAAAGGACCATTTAAAGATGATTTAAGAATGATGTGTCTGCGACCAGACAGCCTGCTTTCCATAGCAGGGATCGGGGTGTGAATGCCGGTCGGGCCACGTGGAGGTTTTGGTGGTCGAAGTGAATTCACGGGGGTTTTCTCGTCCGCCTGTCATTCCACCAACATCCACATCTTCGTAATCCTCTAACCTTCAAAACATTTATCTGTTCGAAGTGCTGCCTTAAGGCTGAGTCTGCCATCAAAGATGATAGTGATAAATATCCAGGAACGCCGGGTACTAAGCTACACTGATAAAAATGCTATTTCGCAGCCAACAGACCTGTGTGCCGCACACAGGCGGCTAGTAAAAACCCACCCAAACGTGTAAGATACCTATTCAGTTGGCTGTAACGTTAGATTAATTGATAACTGCCCACTCGATTCACTTAATCACGATTCCATTCAATCTAATACCTCCAAGTTTTCGTAAAACACGTTCATTCCAGCTAAATACTATAGAGACAATACATGACACTCGGACACACATGGTACATGGCCCGACCTGTATAAATTTGCCCGAAGTGTATAAATTTGAAAAAAATGTTGTTCACTTAAGTTTCGCATAGTGATTCGAAAGATATTCTATAAGTATTTAAATTGAAATTAGTCGCTGATTATACAGGCTACGTCCTACGTTTGCTAGTGAGCAGTTATCTTTCAATAAAGGTATGAAAAAGGTTCTAAGTGTCCTGTATTGTTTACGTAGTAATTGCTCCAACTACGACGACGTTGTTGGAAATTTTATATTTTTTCAGTGTAGTTTTGTAAACGTCTGTTGTGAAAATAATATTTAATTTGCATATGCTCGTCACAGAATACTGAAAATCACATCTGTCCGCTCATTAAGTCACATTTCTTGTGGAAAATAATACCATAAATACACGTAAAATAATACACCTAAATATAATTTAGATTAAATTATTATTTTTATTTCTTTTTATGCTTATAATTTAAAGTTAAATATTTATATTAAAAATTAAAATATTTTTATGAGTTGAATGTTATCTTTTTGCAACATTTTTTTAACGGCAGTTTAAAAGGTTAGTTTCGTACAAGCTCCCTTACATTAATTCGAAAGTATGACTACACCACTGTATCGATAAAATCTGATGAAACGCTTTTTTGATTGCGAGCTCAACTTTTCTACCACCAATTAACCTTTTTGTCTAATCATTTAATTAACTTATGTTTTTATTGAATTGTTAGAATTTCACTACTTGAAATACCTGAAGTTATTGCACATTCGAGAGCTCTATGCAACATAATTAAACAATATAACTTACCACAGTAAGTTAAAGAACTAGAGTTATTTCATTAAGACATCGTGTTTTTAATGCTGTGAAAGAAAATAATGAGAGCAGCATCGGTACTCTTTAAAGTAAACCCTTGAACGAAAACATACACCTTGCATAAATCTGAATGCATGTAAATTAATCATTCACTCAAATATTTAATAATCTTTTATGATTATATCCATTAGCGATGTTCAGCTAATTCACGTGTTTCCATTTCGACAGCACAACTGGGACGGAAATGTTACGACGCAGGACAACAAACGCTTCACGATTCTCAACTTGTACAAGCGCATCGAGCCAGGGCCCCCGAAATCTGTGCGCATCGTGGTGAAGTTCGACGAGAAGGAGGAGATCCCCGTTCTGCGCGCTGTGGAGCTCAACGGGCGCCGAATCTGCAGCAGTCGGTCAGGTGAGGTGAGCTCGCTCACGCGCAACGCCAGCAGCCTCTGCAACCTGAAGTGGTGTTAGCTCGTACATTCTCACACGGACTTTCAAACAAAATTACGCACAAAGTACTACCATTTTCGAAACATTGTTCATGGCCGTATTTCAAAATCTATATTTAAGAAACAGATTTTATTAAGAAAAAAATATATATCTTTAATATTTTAGATGTAGGAAGACTTCAAAAACACTTTGAACTTTTGCAATTTTCAAAAATATCAGTTTTTCAACGAAGATGAAACCTCGTCACTCGCTTAAACGTCCTTCACACTATCCAACAACACAATTTAACCAAAACCAATGGAGTGTATTTTTTGAAAATTTGGAAAATGTTCCAAGAGCTTTATGTAAAGTACCCTCCAAAATCGATATATCTGTTTCAAGTTCAAGGTGCCGCGACATCAGACAGATAGATCGGTAAATATCAGTTATGGAGAATATCAGCTGAACAGTTTAGCCGCTAGCGTTGTTCACAGACGGACAGAGTTTTGCTGTCATTCGATTTTTCGGTATCGACGACCCACAAAACATGAATTATGGTTACACGACATGCTAGAGGATTTGTTTATTCTCAATTTAGCAACTGGATTTATCCACTTTATCATCATCAGGGACCTGTATTAAGAGTTTTTGCGTCGAAAATTTGCGGCTTTTCGTAACGTCCTCACTACTCCGCAGCGAGGAAGTGAAAAGAGCGCAGGGACCAAGAGACCAGGCGGGGGCTTAGAGATCGACCCGGCCGGGGGAGATTCCTCGAGTAGGGAAAATCCTCCGCAGGAGCACATGTGAGTGGAGGCCTGATTTCACCCTCCACCACCCCGCGAGATATTATCTTTAATTACATTAATTACATACATATTGAAAATGTGTCGTTATTTCTCCTTTTACCGAACGACGCCGATCTCCCATGTTGATCTTGTGGTCTCAGACACCCCAGTGACTCGTCGTAACTTCAACTCTTTAACTTTATTAATTAGATCGCTGGTGAGGTAGATTCCTTCTAATAATTAAAATGGGTAAATTAAAGGTGTTGTTTAGTATCAAAAATTCATTTTGCTTTGTTCTTAAATTTTTGATACCAGACAACACCTTCAATTTACCATATTTAATCTTTAACTTTAACCTCAAAAGTTTAAATTAATAAAAAGTAAAATTTTAACCACGCGCAATACAGTCAACGCTTACTATCGTCATACGTCCATCTCTAGGTTTTCAGGATTTTAAGGTTTTGCAACTTGATATTATGTTGATTACGCGTAACAAACCAAATGTTTCTGTCGCCAACCTTCTTAACACTTTAAAGCTATGCACACATATTTTATAAATTATTTATGAAATAGGACCTAGGACCACGTGAACGTGTCACTTGTACCCACCGATGCCCAGTCATATTCTCCCGGGGGCACGTGACTTTTTTGGGGGGTGGGGGATCAGCACTTTTATGTTGAATCCATTTTTATACTCCAGGGTTTCTAGCCTTGGGGGGATAAAGTATGAGTTGATGATGATGATGATGAAGGAACAATCACAAACATTCAGCCACAAACACCCACACCCACGCCTGATGCGCGACTCGAACCCGCAGTCGAGATCGGCTGCTAAGAATACCATGGCCCTACTGCATCCGGATGAGCGGCTAATCATGCGTTTGGAATTCTGTTTGCAGATTCGCACTCTTACACGGAGCGGCCGCGCCAGCCGAGCCGCCGGCGGCCGGACTACGCGCTCGAGGACGAGCTGCCCCTCAGCCACTCTTCGCCCAGCAACAGCAAGTACAACTTCGACCGCACGACGCAGCGCGCCGCCCCCGCCGCGCACCGCAATGCCGTCGGCAAGCGGCCGCCGTCCAACGTCGCCGACGAGGAGTACGAGCGCGCCGCCGCCCCCGCCCCCGCCCCCGCCCGCCGCCCGCCCTACGCCGACGACGCGGACGAGCGCAGGGTGAGGCCCAGCGAATCGCGGCACACTCATGTTAGAGGGAGGGCCCTCGATAAGCCAACACACTGCATGCCTTTGTAAACTTAATTCGGATTAACGTCAGCCTTGTTTTTCTCTTCACTTTATTTGCGATTCAAGGGAAAAGATTCGTTCATATAATGCAGACCAAGATGGTCTAAACGTCTCCTTTTTTTATTTTAGTTGGTAGACAGACACACTATGAATGCGTGTGTCAGTGTTCAGAAAAAGGATATTCATGTTTTCTATTCTAAATTAAATAATTAACGATACAACGCAGCACATCTTAGTCATGTGATAAAATGAATTAAACTAAAAGAAGGCCATTTATAATACAAAGGAGGACGAGGGGACAATTGACGTTAATGGAGGACTGTCCTCCCAAATTGAGGATGGTTGGCAGCCCTAATCGTATCCGAATTCAGCTAATGTGCTCCAGTTTGCGTCACAATTTAGCGGGAATTTTAAATACAGCCAGTTACCAAAACAATCATTAGCCAGTTATAAGTCATTAAAACAGATACATAAAGCAATTTCTGTTAAATATTGCACCTTGTACACCTTCATCGTGTTATTTCTTGTTGGTTGCCGTTGAAAATAGTCACTTTGTACCACTTTCAAAATGTTTCTCAACACTTCTCGCTCTCCATGCAACATGGCAGACAGCATCTGTTCTTACATTTCAAACGAAGTGCACATGCTGTGGTCTCGTGGGTTGTGACGCAAACTGGTGCTGCGCCTATCGAGCAAAAATCGGTAAACCGGAGTAGCTCACCCATATCTTTCCATCATGGAACTAATTATGCAACAGATTTAGCGGGTGACTTATA
This sequence comes from Gryllus bimaculatus, assembly GCA_017312745.1. Lineage (NCBI taxonomy): Eukaryota > Metazoa > Arthropoda > Insecta > Orthoptera > Gryllidae > Gryllus > Gryllus bimaculatus. The sequence continues at coordinate 3,932,117 of BOPP01000045.1, forward strand.
TCGAATCCCAATCGATCCCTCGGCCATGCTACATGAAATTCGGCCCCAACTGCGTCGACAGTGTGTGCACTGAATTCACGTAATAACACATGCTCTTCACTCACATTTGTTTGACTCAAACTGCATCAATTACTGGTCTGTCGTAATAAAGCATTTCTTTTATATTTTGGAGTATTTACGTCGTAACAGTGTTCGTTTTTGCTGTTTGAAAGTACTCTTTGTCTTTGGGAGTTCCTTTTCGAATTGCAAAAACATTTTCCTGTGTTTGAATTGACAGTTGCACCGAGTAGTTAGGTTGGGCTTCCATGTACTTCTTCGATAGTCTGTCTGATCCATGGTGGCGCTGTAATTGCTTCAATTGCTTCACCTGGTGTATAGTACATGTTCGCCTGATCCCTTGCTGGGTCTCTTCGAACGGTGGGCGTTTTGGCGGGATTTTTTGTTTTTGGTGTTTTCGACTCCTCTCCCCCGTACAGGACGGGGACCGGGAGTCTGGGTTGTTTGTGGAGGGGTTATTTTTCTTTGGAGAGAAGGGTTATTTTATTAGGGTTCTGGATGACGGGGGTGGGAGGGCGAGGACTGGGATGGGTGGGAAGGCTGGCGGAGGGGGGGGGAAGATTGGCAAGGGTTTCGCTAAAGAGGCGGCGGAGTTGTATTTATTGCGGACGCGCGTATACAGCGTGTCAGTTGTCCTGTCGATTCGTTGTCAGTCGGTTATGTATTTCGTGGTTCGTTAATGTCCTCTGGCTTAGGTAATAGGAGAGGGAAGTTTAAAGATGTCCAGGGGGTGTTTTTTCCGGGTGTGTCGTGGTGGGTTGCGAGGATGTGATAGTGGGAGCGGATTTGGTTTCGGAATAAGGATTGTTGATATATTTTTGGATTTGGGATATTGCGGAGTTGTGGAGGTATGTGAGGATATGGGGGATGGCGCTGTAAGGAGTGAATCTATTTGGAGAAAGGGAATCCGAGGCTTCTGCAAAGAATCATTCCATCTTTCTAAATTGATTCATATTGAAAAATCCATCTGTAAACCACGATTATTTTATTTAATGCATTGAATTGAAACTTATAAGCCAGAAAAAACTGCATCTATTTCAAAACTAAAAAAATAATTTTATAAATTTTCCATGATTAATTATGCATCATAAAGCATTTATATTCATACATGCATGTGAACTAACCTGGGGATTATTTGGGGAATTTGACATAAAGATGGATATTTATTGATGGATAAAATGATTCATAAAGACATATAATGTACGTTTCTTGCGAGTGTGTACTGAAACTCCTATGATTTATGATATTTTAATTACTTTATTTACGTAAATCAATTTTCTGGGGATTTTGAAAGAGCTGCTTTCCACCAATAACAGCGCAGATGCCGAACGATTCAACGATTCATTGAATCAATCTAAAAATCGTTCTACCTGTTGAGGAAGCACCGGGTTCCATCATACTCGAGTGTGAGTGTGTGTGCGAGGCCCAAGTTGCTTCAGCGTCCTGCAAAAACTCTCCATCGACGACGTTTTCCAAAAGAAGTTTGTGCGTTTGAGAACATGGTTATTTTGAGGGATGCACTTCACGGAATGCTCGAAATCTGAGCAGGATTAAACAATCAGTTAGCTAAAGTTTCACGCATCTTTTAATTCTTTCATGAGGCCTAGAATGTAGTAAACAAACAAAAACAACAAAAAGACATCAATATAAAATTACATTCACAATAATATGATATGCTAAAAAAATAAAACTAAACGTGACATAACATGTATGCACTTGGGTTGTATATCACGTTTAGTTTTAGGCTTTAGCATTATCATAATTACTGTGGATGTAATTTCATATTGATGTCTTCTTGTTGTTTTTTTGTTTGTACACTAGGCCTGATGAAAGGCTAAACGTTGGCAAGTGATTGTTTAATTGTTCATATTTCGAGTGACCTGGCGGTGAGCTCCGCTCCGGATGTGACGTTGGTGACGTGGCCCGCAGGCGGAGACGAGTACGAGGCGCGTCCGGCGCCCCCGCCCTACCAGCCGGCCACGGCCACTGACGCGAGCGCGAGCGCAGGGGTGCGGCCACCGGGCCTCCGCAAGCCCCAGGCGGCGCCCCCGCGCGGGCCGCCGCGGCCTCCGCCCCCGCCCGCCGCCCGCCCCGCCCGCCCCCCGCACAGGACGACGACTACGACCAGTGAGAGCTTCTCCTCACGCTTTCCAAGCACAATGCACCGCACAGAAGTCAAAATGGAGTTCAATTACATAGCCTACACTAAAGATAACATTTGGAATTTTTTGTGGCAATGCTATTAACTGAATTTCACAAAACATATATGTCGAAAATAGAATAAGCAATGATAACATTTTGGTGCGTCTCTTAAATATTATTTGTAGCAAATACCATTAAAATAATATTAAAAATTGAATTAAATCAGCGGAAAAATGCTTTCAAAATGACTGAAAAAGCGTAAAAAAAATACTTTATAGTCAGATCCTGCCAAAATGAGCTTTCTTTTGTCATAACACACAATTAATGTCTTTTACGTAAGCAGCGCAATAGAAGATTTCATTAAAATCCCGCCTCCTAATAATCTATCAAAAAGGAAATATTATTTCAACAATAACTATTTATTAATTGAGTTTTCATGTGTAATCCATGTAAAGGAGTAAGATATGTCTGAACAAGCTAATGTACTTCAGGCTTCTGGGTCCAATGACCCCCATTCTCGAATCAGATTTGGTCAGTTTCCCTGAATTCATAGAGGCGAATTGTCTGAGATGCCCCTTGTTAGTTCTGTTCATAAATGTAACTTCACTACGCGCACGTTTTGCTGAGTCTTTTTTTTTTTCTAGTTGTACGAATACGAGTAGGGGTGGTAAGATTGCTATTTGTAGCAGTACAAAAAATTAAAATCGTGTAGTTGGTTTTCTGGTGCAAATCCGTTTTCTGTATACTCCGGGAGCGAAGAGTGTACGTTAAAATATGTGTGGTTACCTTTTATATTATGCCCTTTTTACATAAACAGTTTGGGGGCAGATTTTTCATCAGAAAAATTCAGAAACTACTCCAGGTTTTGTAGCTCTAATAAACAGTACGTTAGGTAGTGTTTCAATTCCAACTTGCAGATACTATTTAGAAAAAATCTAATATTAAATAAAACCTATTAGTTTAGGTTATTACGCATATTTTATATTAAGCTTAATTGGAAGTAAAACCCGAACTGAGTCTTTAGTTAGGGTTATTCATGCACCTTGTAGGTCCCAAAACAAAAAGGGTCGTCATCATTCCTACCTCTTCTCCCACCCACGTAACTTGCCGTTTTCCACTGTCGTGCGAATTGGAAATGCAACGCGCTGGCTGAGGCGCCCGCACCCCGTACGAGAGGCCGGCGGGCGCGGCGGCCGGGCTCGACCCGCCGCATCGACGTACGTTTCGGCCACGCGACTCCGCCCACGCCACGCCCCGCCCAGCCACGCGCCCGCCGCGCGCTAGCCCGGCGCCGCGCCGCGCGGGCCCCCCGGGGCCTCGAGAGAAGCGGCGGCGGGTGCCCGCCGGGCCACGGCGGGGTGCCCCCGGGCCACGGGGGGTGCCGCCGGGCCACGGAGGGTGCCCCCGGGCCACAAACAAGGGCGAAGCGCAGTGGCAGGCCACCACGGAGCCCAGCGGCTGGGCGCCCTCTCCCGGCAAGCCCACCGCCGCGCCCCCGCGCCCGCACCACGCGCCAGGTACGTAGCCATTCCGCTCTGACAGCTATTGCTTGGCCACTGCTAGCCGGCGTACGGTATGTTGGGTTTATGTAGAGAAATTTTCATGAAGGCTCATTCAAATCCTGTTCTGTCCTACGGCTCTATAGCCCGCTACGGGCCTGGCCGACCAGCGGTGGGCCAGCCTCGTGGCCATGGGATAAGGGGTTTGTGATGTTAGTACGAAGATATCCCTCCACCATATATTCTGGTCTTCATAACCTGAGGGAGGGCAGCAATAGGTACTGGGACATTTGCAGGGAAAGTTATAATTTTGCCCCAGTCGGGAGTCAAACCCGAGGTTGCGTCGTAGACAGAGAGTAGGCTAACCAATGAGCAACCGAAGGCCTCTCATTCACGATGCAAACATAAACATTATCATAGCGTTAAATAACAGTTGGGACAACGACTACAAGCGGACTCACTCACAATGCTTTCGCATAAGCATAACACGTAAGATGTTAAACTTTAGAGCTTGCAAGCTTGGAGTTTCTTTGCTTATGCTTAATCTAAGACATAAGAAATGAATTAATCACAGTACGTATACTCAAATCAAGAATATATATAGCATCGAAGTCGATAGATCGAACAAAAGACTGCTTTTTCAGATTTCATGGGTGATTTTCGGCTTTTTTCTGCTTTGTTTATGTAGCATTCGATATTTTTGTAATTTAGTTTTGTTTAATATTCATAGAACTGTTTAGTTAGTTGATGTACTATTCATAGCAGTATCATTTAGTTTTCATTTTTATTAAAATTGATTTTTTTTATATAAATGAAACCGTAGGCAATTGACCCAGTCGATATTTCGAAATGGATTCTCACATCCAACAAATAGTAACCTAGAATGACCCACAGCCAAATCTTATTTTGCGTACTATTTACTTCGCTGTCCGGGTGACGCCAAATCCAAGGCGAAGGTGCCGACGTTTCGGTCGCCATTCTGCGACCTTCCTCAGGGCGTAATGCCATGGACGCGGCGTCGACCGGACAGCCAAGGAAATACTGGCTCCGGGCGCGGAAGCCTACGCTCTATCTTGTTTTGCATAGAGTTATGTCGTGTGTTCTGATTGGGCAGGCGGGGGCGAGGCGTGCGGGCGCACGTTGACCGTGACGCCGCTCATCACGCACGGCCAGAACACGTCGCGCGGGCAGTGGCCCTGGCACGCGGCGCTCTACCAGGTGAAGGGCGCCGACCTCAAGTACATCTGCGGCGGCACGCTTGTCAGCAGCAAGCACGTGGTCACAGGTGCGATTCACACGCCTCCGTTAAGCAAGTAAAACGCTTCCCCGTTCAGCCGGAGGTTACGGTGACACGGTTCCTTTGGTTCACTGATTCGGTTCACTAAAGGGGAATCGGCTCACTGAACCGAATCCTTGTTTACTATTCGCGTGTTTATGTTATCGCAACAAATGTAATTTCTATTTCACATCCTATGCTACTTCAACTTTCATTACTACTCAAAGCCAATATTTTATTACTAAAAAAGCAACTTCTACTTAATCCATTTCTACTTGTCTATTTAATACATTTTTATACGCACTAGAATCCGCAGTATATTTCACTAATAATTCCTACTTAATCTTTTCTATGTTTATATATAAGTTTAACGAGCAAGCAAAAATCTTATTTTGAGCTTTGTTTTTATTTTGAAAGAGTGTTGTGAAGTGCAATTTTAGATGTGAATTGAAATTTAAAATGTATCGTCATGAAGAAAAAATGTTTCGTAATAGCGTAGTGTATAGCATCATATGGCATTGATTCATATCTTATTGTATTTGTACTTTGACTTAAGAAAATTAATCAATGCCAGCAAAATTATTCTCAAGTGATTGAAGTGAACCGCGCAACTATAATCTTGTGAATCACGAGAAATAGTGAACCGAATTACAAAGGAACCGTGGCATCCTAAACTCCGGATCAACTCACTTCCTATGGGACCAACGTTGATATCCCTCTCATAATTCAGAAATAAATATTATTATTTCTTCGTAAGGCGAGAAAGTAAATATCTTCCTTAATAATAAATTAACACAGAAACATCAATTTAAATATTTGGCGCAAATTAGCCCGCACCCGTGTTGCAAATACTATTTTTTTTACATCCGTGAGCGAAACGCAATGCGTCATGTAAAGGAATATAAATTAAATATCAAATAACTAGAAATACCTTACTGGTACAAAAATAAACGAATTCCATTCAGTGTCGTAACGCTATTGTTTGTAAAAAATAAACAAAGTCGTCGTCAAGACGAAAGACAATTGCGAATCTTTACAAATGTTTTGGACTCGCTTCGCGAAGTTTCGCACACCGTGAAAAAATTAGTAGTTTCGCGCACAGAAAACAAGCTCGAAAGAAACCGCCTATCGCACAACGTGCTAAATACGTATTTGTGGCGTTAAGTAGATTTTTTTGCCCCAAGGGTGAGTTCCAAACCGGAGAGCCTCTGGCCCAAGGGGTTGGAAGTTGCCTAGTAACGCCCGTGGTGCATACAAAACTTTACGGTTTACGATTTCGTTGCGGAATCAAACAAGAATTTAAACATTTTATAACTGTCCTTGCATCTTAAGTGAAAAGACGCATTATAATCGTCATTTATCAATATCACGTCAGATAAAAAAGAGCGCGTATCTAATTATTATTGCATAATTAATTTGTCAGAGCTGTGCGTATAAAATGAAAGAACCTTGTAAAAGTCCTCCGAAATTTCTCGCAAAATTAACACAGCTACGGACAGTGGTTTCTAGTAAAATCTCGAGAATCGTGTGAAAGTGATTACGGTGTATTTGGGTGTTATGAGAAAATTTTCAGTGTGAATTGCGCTGATGAAACGGCAGCTTTAGGTAACCCTATGAAGCGTTATTTGCATACCCAAAGAGTAAAGCATCCCTACAAGGCCGCATCAAGCGAGTGCGTGGGAGGCGAACCGTCTGCGTGTGTGGTTGCAGCGGCGCACTGCGTCACCAGGCCAACGACCGGGCGCGCCGTCGACCCGGACACCATCATCGCCTACCTGGGCAAGTACCACCTGCACCGCTGGACCAACGAGGAGGGCGTGCAGCAGGGCAAGGTCAGACTTACAACTACAACACACGTTCATCAAGTGCCAGTGCCAACGGCTCACTGTCAGAAATCCACATACAATGCATGAACGTTACTTTACAACACACTGACATATGACATTAAACAACTGAAGCAGGTACACAATATTACATTAAAAGTAAAATCGTTTCTGCTGCATAACTGGTTCTATACAATTAGAGACTATACTGATTATCAAAAAGAAAAATAATGTTAATTTTAACAATGACATTTAATGCATTATTTATCATGTGGATTGTATAATTGTAAAGAACCAGTAACAAGTATTGTACTTCTGCTTCCCGGTAAATGACCCCTATCTCGATCAGGTTTTTGTCTACTTTCCCTTATCCATTATGCAAACCCTGAGATGGCCCCTTGTTTTGCTTCTGTACGAAAATGTAGCTTCACTTTGCGCACGTTTTGTTGAACTCTCCGTTTGCTTGTAATGGTAGGAGTAGAGGTAAGGGCGAGTTACTATTTTGTTATCAATGCAGAAAAATCATACTTGCAATTCGTTTACCAATGCAAATAAGTTTTCTATAAGTCGGGAACGAAAATGTCTATTTGTTTTCAAATACTGCTAGTCTCGCACTTTTTTAAAAATTGTTTTTATTTATTTTAAACTTTTACTCATCTTTCCACTATTTATAGTTGGGGGTTATGACGGGAAGGGATTCCGGAATTCAAGAAAACGTGCGCAGATAATCTTTTCCCCCTCTACGTTTCATACAGTTTTTATTGTTTGTTTGACTGAATAAATCTTAATCTAAATCTACCACACTTGGCGCGAGACCGGCCGGGAGAATAGAGCTTGGTCCCGGCTGGGGCGGTGTCCCGCTGGTGGGAGATACCTGGTTGGGGGAAACCGCGCTGGCCGACGGTAGGTCGGCTCCGAATCCTGTCATTCAGCAGGGAAAGATCGCCACAACTTCGCGATGAAAACATGCACTACACTTACGCGTCTAATGAGGTTATTACTTCACGCGCCCGCAAACAATAATCAATTAATTAATCAACAAGTGGGAAAGAGGGGTCCTCAATTTATTTTATTTGAAGGCAAATTGCATATGTTTAAAAACTAATTCTATTCACTAATTCACTAATTAACTTCACTAATTAACGGAAAATGTCCTACACGATGAAATAGTAACTCCTTATTTACACAAAGATACAGAGAAAAGCCACTCTGGGGTTCATTGGCATACGCGTGATTTAAATGTGATTCGTTTTTTGATTCTTAGATCGAAATCCGAAAGAATGTTCACAAATACCTCGTTTCCTTCCAATATCGAACCTTTATAGAGTTAAATGGGTAAATAAATGTAACTGTAAATGCTAACAGTCATAACACACATTAAATGTTTTTACAATTTGGAGTGAATCGACAGTCAAAAATCGATCCGAAATCGGATGTAATCGATATGGAGTGCTGAAGAAATTTTATTTTCCTTTACCGGTTGTCATTCTTTGCATTTCCTTTACTTTAGCCCTTTAGATTACTTACACTTCTTTGTAGAATTTTCGATATCTGCATTACTGACTTTTCCGCAGAGATAATGATGCCATCCGAAATGAGTGAATAAATTCCGGTGGTGATCAATTTGGAGAGCAAAAAGTCACACATATGACAATATTTAGACATATAGTTTAAATTATAGGATTTGTACAAGTACCGAACTAATCCAAATTTCAGGTTTTTCGTGAGGGCCAAAAAACTTCATACCAAAGAAGTATATTGTGACAAGTCGATAATTATTTGTATTTAGATGCTGTATGCGATAGAAAATGTTTTTAATCAAAATATGATCATTTGGTATTTAATTTACACATAAATTGAAAAAGTATTGTAGTGTTTGACCCCCGATTGTATGCAACCCCGTACGCACAATTTGGCAAAAAAATTAAATAACCTTCATTACGACAGAACATAACCGTCATGGTTTTTACGAAACATGGGTAAATTCCACACGAATCAAACATATAACTCCGCTGTATTCAATTTCCCACTGTACGTTCATTGGCAAAAACTGGTCACTTTCAACCTCCCACAAGCCGTACAAGTTTGTTATATTAATCACATCAGTAAAAGAGCCGTTTCTTCATTTTAAGCTGTATTTAAAAAACTGTTGTTTTTTTTCACTTTAGAACGATGCCTTATGGTACGTAAATTCATTTTTTGTAATGAAGAAAAGGAAATGATCCATTGTATCAGACTTTTTTTTTAGTTCTTCGATTTCGGACGGCATTCAAGATTGCGGTGGATCTCTGCGCAAGGCAACTAGCGAAACGGGGCACATTTATTTTTATTTATATTTGCTATTGAAGGAAGACCAAGTGCTGTATTAAAGTAAACTTTCTAAATTAATAATTACAAGGGGATTTGGCCATGCATGCAAAGAGGGAGGGATTTGTAGCGAGTATTAGATGATAATACGAGAATTTATGGGAGGACATGTGTTTATGAAACTTGTTATTGTTGTTGTAGCTTATAATAGAATATTTGAATTAATATACATGCTTACAGATTAATACAGACAGAAATGTTGTAACTGAAGAATGTATTGTTATTTCTGAGTAATAACAAGAGAGTTCCCAATCCTATGTAAAAAGTAAAAATTACTTATTTACGTAAATATTTCGCTATCGATAATATGTATAGACGATCTATCAGACCCACATATATATAATTTTATCATGGTGAGGCGAGTTTGGAATACATTCGGGTGAAATGTGGATTTTGAAATAGTAAATTCAAGAGACTAATTAAACAAATAGGAACCATGAACGGTCCTCAGCCAGACTACACAGCTAGATCGAATTCAGCCGCTATCCGGAGAATTCCAGCGGCTGGCTGCACTGATCGGTAGTTTTCTGTGGTTTCTCCAAACAAAACAAGAAGTACCGTAGAGCCAAAGAAGTACCGTAAAGACGTACCGTTTGCGATATTTCCTTTCTCTTAATGGTTTTTCTAAACGCATTTCTTCACTTTAATCGACTAGGGGGTGCTATAACAGCACATACTTCCCGCATTATTTCTAAATTTTTCAGTTTTTGAATATTCCGAGAGTTCAACGAAATGACAGGTGCGCCAGTAACCCTTTCCCGACCTGGTTGCAGGTGGCTGCCATCCACGTGCACCCGCAATACAACACGAGCGACTTCCGCGCGGACGTGGCGGTGCTGGAGCTGTCGACGCGCCTGGCCTACACCCAGTACGTGCGTCACGTGTGCATGTGGGGCTCCGAGGAGTCGGCCGACCTCAGCCACGTGGTGAACAAGGAGGGCTACGTAAGACACCCACATGCACATTTTTTCTATCTCGCTACGGAGTAGTGAGAAAGTTTCGTAATGCTGCGCGAGAAAACGGCGACTTTTCTGCAGAAAAACTCTGGCACTGCGCGTGCCTGCAGGATTCTGATAGAGGCGATCCAAGCTGACGCGCGCCTCCCCGATGCCATGACAACGAATAAGAAAAGAGGAGTTTCGTTTTGTTCCAAATTGGAGTGGGTTTGGCACAAATGCTCTCGCGCGTCTAGACTCCTCCTGTGAAGGCGCGATGCGGTCACAGGCAGTGGGGCTCTGTGCTTGCGATGGATCAGTTATCAGGCAGATCCAGTATTTCAATGGACACAATAAATCTTTATTTTAAGAGCTAATTTTGAGATGGAAGTGACCCTAAAAGAAGATAAATATTAAATCTTTTTTTTATTTAGAATGTCACCAATAACAGTTTACCACTAAACCAAAAGTTATTGGGTTTCAATTTTACATTATGATTCCCTATCTACATTTGTCTGGGTCTCCCCTAGTTTTGAACCCACCGTCTGCCACTATATACTTACCCACTTACATACGAATGTTAAATAATTGGTACTGAATGGTCAGATGTACAGGTTAAATACAGAATGTTGAAATTTAACATGAGCAACAACTCAACTGGAGAAACCGTTTACCTCAATAAGGAATATTTAGAAAAATCTCATTTTAAAGAGACGTTTTTAGGTGCGTCAGAAGACATTTCCTGAGCTTGCCGTCTCCTCCTCGTGACCTTTGAACAACTGACTGCGCGGCGGACAGGTTAAGAGGAAGCGCGCTAACTGGTGAGGGGTGTCCATCGCTCGTTTAGGCTTCCTGAGAAATCTCTTTAGCTATAACTTCATGCTTGCTTTACGAGAATGTTCCCTAATTCAACTATTAACATAATTTCATCTCGTAAATTTTTAACAATTCTCTCATACACATAACTTGGTACTAATGAAAATTTTGAATACAAATTTCCTAACAATATTAATAAATACTACAAAGTATATTTATGTGCGAATAGATAATGAAAAAAAATTGAAATTAACTTTAAATCAGTCTCTGCCTGTAGGTTGCTTGTGTCAAGTTCAAAATTACAAAGTCACATATTTTCTAAAATGTTCTTCCTTGACAAAACAAACCATTAAAATGCTAAAATTTGAACCCAAAACGTTGCTCTACGTTTGTAAACATGACGTTGCAGCACTGTTCTCACCGGCGCTTATCGCCGCGCGTGGCGCGTGCTGCAGGTGGTGGGCTGGGGCTACGACGAGTTCGGCGAGCTGACAGAGGAGCTGCGGATGGCGTCGATGCCCATCGTGTCGGAGCAGACCTGCCTGCGCAGCTACCCGGAGTTCTACTCGCGCTTCAGCAACGAGCGCACCTTCTGCGCCGGCTACAAGAACGGTAACGCGCCGCTTTGTGTCTTCTCCTGCACCTCCCTGTCCGTTCTCCCACAACTGCCGCATTTTTATTTATTTTACGTCAGAAACAGTTAAAACCCGCGGGTCGTTGCGACGTGCAAGGAGGAGAAGTATGTTCTGTGCACGTTTTCTTAATTCCGGGCTATCTACCCTGAGCTACGTACAAGTTGAACTCTAAATACAAAAGCAAATGAGCATTTTTGGCAAGAATTTTTAACAAAATATTCGCTCCGACGTAATAAAATCTATTTTCATGGGGAAATCAGCTGTAGATTTGGAATCATTTTCCTCATAATTACCTTCGTGAAGGAAATAATTGTAGAGCATAAATGAAACTCAAGCGAAGTGTCAATATGTGAAAATTTGCATTTTGTGCTGAAAAGCGTGGTAAGTATCAAGCGCAATACGATGTAAAATGAGGTATTTGAAATTGTCATTACTAGGGGTTCAAATTGCCGCCACTAGACTGCACACCAGACCAGTCCCGCGAGCTATTGAAACATTTTTTCTTAATTATCTCGGACTTCCATTTTTGGCACTTAGCACGGTTCTTAGTCACAGTCCACAATTATAGGAAATGTTATTTCCAACAAACTTATTTATTTCAACAGCAGCTGCCGATTGTTTAGCCATGATCATGAGTTTTCTGCTGCATGGAAGCCACGAAAGGACTACGATGTGTTGTCTTTTTGAGGCTTCCATACAGCAGGACAACAATGACAATCCTATAATTACTTCATTTTAAATACCAGTGACACCTCGCCACAAAACCAATCTTCGAGAAGGAACAGTACTTTCTGCCACGACGAGGAGAACGATTATTTGAATAACTATGTTTCGCACCGAATTATAGAAGATTCAATTCAATAATAGAATAATGGAATATATATATATATATATATATATCTTTAATGATAAAATTCATAAATACAATCGAATTGAGATTGAACCAATTTTATGTTGCCAGATGGCGTAAACAGTCTTCTGCAAACGTAAAACAATGTGCCCCTGTTGTCGTGTTAAGAAAAGAAAATTCAAAAAAATCAAATATTCGTGGGAGTAAAGTGTTTTATTATGTTATCCTCAGGAATCCCTATCAAAATACTTCGAGAACCAACCCCCTGCCCCCCCTGCAGCAAAATTTGCCCATAAGGCACTGGGCAAATGATAGTTTTAGTGCTTAGATCTCAAGAAACAAATTAAAATATGAAAATAATTATTATATTCTGCAGCGAAAACCCGCCCACCACCTAGTCTAGCTTACCTAGCTTTACCGCTGAGCGTAAAACAAAGAATTTTTGTTTTTGAAAGCAATCCCAGGGCACAGTGCAACAACCGTCTACTTTCACACATAGAAATTTGAGATTGAAAACGGAAATATCAGAAAGTTGAGGTAAAAATGGATTAATGCTAACCTACACAAATTAATTTTTGCTTTAAGAGTTGTAAAATTAACCTAAAGACTAATTGCATAAAATAATAAGTTTTTCGGATCTCGAAATAGAATTTCCCGATTTCCCTCTCCTCACTGCTTGTCTTGAAGGTGGAAAAAAAGAGACAGAGATTAAGAGAGAGAGAGAGAGATATCGAGATAGGAAAGGAGAGAGAGAGATATCGAGAGAGGAAGGGAGAAAGAGATATCGAGAGAGGAAGGGAGAAAGAGAGATCGAGAGAGGGAGAGATCGAGAGATCGAGAGATCGAGAGATCGAGAGATCGAGAGATCGAGAGAGGGAGAGATCGAGAGATCGAGAGAGGGAGAGATCGAGAGATTGAGAGAGGGAGAGAGAGATTGAGAGAGGGAGAGAGAGATTGAGAGAGGGAGAGAGAGAGGGAGAGAGAGGGAGAGACCACTTTGACACTACTGCTGTCAACATAACGGTGGGTTATGTCCACGGACTCAATTCGTCAATGCGTTTGTTTACTTAGCTCATTAGTAAATGGTTTTCATTACCACGTCTTGCAAAGCTGTCGCTCTATATCAGGGGTGTCCAACGAGCAAGGTCTCAAGGGCCACAATCAAAACTTTTAATGTGCTGTCCGCCATGTTTACTGTACTCGAAAGATACACATCTGGCTTCCCTCTTATTGATGATCTCAGTTTTCCCGGCTGCTCTGAAACGGGCGAACCAGGTTGTTCCACGTGTTACACAGAGAAACATATTTTGATGATCTTCCATTTCTGAATTCACTAGAAAAAATGCACAAATCTAAACTTCACCATTTTGAACGTCAAGGGAATGTTGATCACGACAGGGCGCCTACGCTTGGCGCTGTGTTCTCAGCCGACATGGATGCAAAGGACTTTCACTTTCGGCTACTAATCTTTCGCAGTCCATAATAAATGGCACCGCGGGCCGCATGCGGCCCAAGGGCCTCCAGTTGGACACCCCACTTAACATGAGAGTCACGTGTTTTCCGCAGTGTCAAGCTGGTCCTTCTCAGAGTAATTCCTCTATAGTGTGCGCATTCAAAGTGTGCGTGCGCAGTGGCAAACGCGTTCAGATTTCTCAGTCTCCATTTCTCAGCAAACTTGCTTTAATAACTCATCTCCTTCCCACCCTCCCTCTTCTACTCCGTTCCTCAAGCTTACATATGTCATTTTTTCCATCTCTATTCTCATTGTTTGCCTTCTTGTCCCCCATCTTACCACGTAATCAGGTTCCTAGGGTCCATTGTAAAACGTTTTCTTGTATTGCTTCTAACGTGTGCCAGAAGTCTCTACGCACTGTGCCAAGTCTCGGGCTTTTAGTATCAATGCATTTATGTGGCTAAAAGGGGACAACACTTCCAGCATTTGTTATGATTGTAGGTTTTCATTGGTTACCAGTTGTAAGTCGTGCTCGCAACAAGACATTTCTATTGATAGCGCTGTCCGCAGCCACTGCAGAGAAGCGCCCTGCTAACAAATACTATAGAGACAATACAGGACACTTCGCCGTTCTTCCACGCAACCAATGGAAACAAGTTCCCACTAGCGCTCCTAGTGTCAGAACCTGGTACTTCAGCGCCAAATAAAGGCAACAATATGATTCTTACAGAAGAAATACATTTTTTTAAACTGACCTAAGGAAATAAGACTTATTTTTACCTACTTTTTCTGTTACTTAATTATATTGAATGGCTCAAATTACGGAAAATAATAATATGCAAAAGAGATGTTATTATATGTTATATTCCAAGAATAAAATGAGTCTTATTAAGATTAAAGATTTTTCATGCCACAACACGTGCAGTGATACATTCGGTATGTTTTCATTTGCTTTCTTTAAAAAGCACTGCATCTATGCATTGATACCTCTGCTTACATACAAATTAATACACTGCTTACATACCATATTTTCCAATTGAATATTAATGATTTCCATTGTTTTTTGACCTCAAGTTTACTGTTACGTAAACAATTTAAAAAATCTGTATCGAAAGCATACTTAATCTTAAAAAACAAACTATTAGGTAATTAATTTGTGTAGAAAAGAGTGGTATTCACATTCTGCTTAGTCATAATATGCGAGTTTTTTTTAATTTATGCTTTTCATCTGGATTCGATAAAGCATTCTTACGTAAAGAACGAATGCGAGTTCTTTTGAATTTCATAATTAAACCATCCAAAAACTGCACAATTTTTTCCTGCCATAAAGAAGAATGTCAAGAACAGTATTGTAAAATAAGTTTTCCAGAAAGACATTCAAATTAAAAGAAATCGAGCAGAAAACAAATACCGACACTGAGCTTAGGCTGTAGAGTTTTCACCAGGTCCTGCCACTAGATGGAGCTGGCATCGGTGTTTCCCGATATCTCGCGGAGCGTCCCGTATTGTGTGTGTAGTGCTGTGTAGTATTGTGTGTAGTATTTGCTGCTGATCGCTGCGGTGGGTGTGGCGCGTGCGTGCGCAGGGACGAGCGCGTGCAACGGCGACAGCGGCGGCGGGCTGGTGGTGGCGCGGGGCGCGGGCGCCGCCAAGACGTGGGTGCTGCGCGGGCTGGTGAGCGTGAGCGTGTCGCGCGACGACCACCGCGTCTGCAACACGCAGCACTACGTCGTCTTCACGGACCTCGCCAAGCACCGCGACTGGATAGCCAACTACGTGCGATGAGCCTGCGTCCTCATCCTAAATGGAACTCTCATTCTCCCTGGTGCACGAGGTGCTTGTGTGGGTGTGTGCCTTGGTATCCCTCACACGTGGGTGCACGGCATTCAAATACGAAGGCCATTCTGTAATTAAAGAGGCAAATATGTCTGGAGAAAAAAACAATTTGTTGTGGCAAGTTTGGTAATTTTTAAGTGGGCATTACTGGGATGAGGTGTGATCAACGAATTAAGAGTATACTACATAGAGTGGCTGGTCCTACGGTTTGAGCGCTCGTGGTGGACCCGCGATGAACTAGGGCCGCCATGTTGTTTGCAGTCAAAACATGAAAGGTGCCTGATGGTGGCGTGTTGTTTATGTCAGATCTTATTTCTATATTGTTTTTTCGTTTACCTATATTTAAATTATATTAATTGATAGAATAATAATAATCACAATGCCTTCATTATATTCGGCATATAACTGTAAAAGTAGAAAACACCAAACCACAAATATATCATTTTTCATATTTGCGTCCACATTTGTGATGTTTGCTTCTTATTGCAATAACATTCATTGTCAGGCCTTCTGGTATCTACAATAAAATTTCAGCAGCTTCCTCACTTATAACAATAACCGATGCAGGAATCAACGTGTTTTTAATTTTTTTTAATTCGTTCTCCTTACATATTGATTTCGTTTCTAAATGATTGGTTTTTGATCGTGAAACACAGAGTAAGACGTTTGATATTACGCGCCGCCCGCACCCAACCGGGTTTAACCAGCGCCTAACGGAATACTCCTTTTCTCCAGAGGGCGCTGCTTTGACTGCAAAACGAATGGCTTTAATTGATTGCAAAGATGGAGGCACTTTGTGTACTATGTTTTCAGTCAATCTGTGTACTATGTTCTAACTCGTTGGCTCCGATCATCTGGAGGATCAGCCTTGTTCTGCTCCTAAACTCAAAATTAAGTTAAACGGTGGCGAGTCGACTTGAAAAGCTCACATTGGTTGAATAACGATCTACGATTTGTTTTTTAGTTGCTAAAAGTAAAAAAAAAAACAGAGCTCAAATATACTCTAGAATGGCTAAAGTGTATGGTGAAAGTTAGATGAACCGCTTAAATTTTTATACGTTGGTAGAACAGTTCAAATTGACTGACGAACATCTTTATGGCCGCATCAGCGGCAAAAATCAGGGCAATTGAAGGCGTTTGGGTATGCTATACGTGCGTTTATTTGTGATTATCTCGATGATGCTTTTGAACAAGGCAAAGCGAGCCACGAGAGAAGAACGTCGTGAATCTCAGACGAAAGGTGAAATTCTGCAGCAGAACAACGCAAGTCCTCACACTGCTCAACAAAGCCGTGAAACTATCGACAAAATGGGTTGGGAAGTACTGCTTTATTTCCCTCACAGTCCCGATTTATCACCATCTGATTTCAATTTGTTTTGTCCGCTGAAGGAGGCATTACAGGGGAAGAAGTTCCGGGATAACGAGAAAGTCAAAACATTTGTGGGAAATTGGTTTAAACACCAAAATAGAGTTATCTTTAGCCGGTACAAAAAATCTTGTAATTCGTTGGGGATAATGTATAAATATTGGTGGGTATCATATTGAAAAGTAGGAAAAGCCCTGTTTTGTAAAAATATACGTTTATTTCTCCAGATCAATTTCCCTCTTTAATTATTAAATGCCCCTCGTAGATTATCCTAAATGCACCTATAATTCTCCTTATTGCATTCTCTGCTTGTGTGTGTGAGTGCGTGCGCGCGTGTGTGTAAATGAATGTGGATTTGAGAGAGCGTTTGCATAATGTGGAATGTTTTTTTAAGATAATTCAATTGTAATGTAGAATCCTTTTTGCATCTCCTCTTTAAAATGATTGCTGCCAGCAAGAGATAGTTTCTACTTCGGCGTTTCTTTTGACATCCCAATCGAGAATGATTTTAAAGAAAAGGATTTGTAAAAGGTCAAATATTTAAGAATGTATATAAAAATAAATAAAGTTCACCCAGGTGAAAAACATCTAGTTTTCTTTACAATTAATATTTATACATTAACCTGTAAGTTATAAAAAGGTTTGTGATAAATCTATTAGTCTCATAGTTTAAGTATCATTACTTGCTGCATTATTATTTGATTTAACTTACAGCACCAGTTTTAAGATAAGATAATTATGTATCCAACAGAATATAACAAAGAATAAATTTCATTTCACTGTAACGTTAATCTCTAAAGAAAATTAAATAAAGTTGATAAAATTTTCTGATTAAATTATTATATTCAAAGGAAACCTCTCTAAGTTATCATGAAAATTACTTATACACATTTTTTTATAGAATTATGTGTAATATATTATGAATTACCAAAAAATAGAATACTAAAATTACACTTATATCACTAAGAGCTCTTAATTGTTATCGAATTCCATGAAATGGTATTGACTCACCATCTCTAGAACATATAAAGATTCCAAAGACTCGAATAAATTTTATAACCCTCGTACTGTCCATAAACCCCAGTTTATGGACAGCCCTACACCATGAATACTGTAGGGCTGTCCATAAACTGGTAAGAGTACGAGGGGGTGGAGATCTCTTCTGAACAGCTCGTTGCAAGGCATCCGAGATATGCCCAATAATGTTCCTGTTTACGGATTTTGGTGGCCAGTGAAAGTGTTTAAACCCAGAAGAGTGTTCCTGGAGCCACTCTGTAACAATTTTGGGGGTGTGGGCTGTCGCATTTACTTGCTGGAATTGCCCAAGTCCGTCGGGATGCACAATGGATATAAATGGGTGCAGGTGATCAGACACGATGCTTACGTACGAGTCACATGTCAGTGTCGTATATAGACGCATCAGGGGTCCCATACGAATCACTCAAACTGCACTCGCCCCATACCAACAAAGAGCCTCCACAGCTTGAACAGCCCCTGTTGACATGCTGAGTCCATGGATGCATGAGGTTGTCGCCACACTCGTACACACTCGTATCCTCTCGAAAACAAATAAAACAAGTCTCGTCAGACCAGGCAACGTGTTTCCAGTCATCAACAGTCCAATGTCGGTGTTGACGGGCCCAGGCGAGGCGTAAAGCTTTGTGTCGTGCAATCATCAAGGGTATACGAGTGGGCCTTCTGCTCCGAAACCCCATATCAATGTCTCGTTGAATGGTTCGCGCGCGGACACTTGTTGATGGCCCAGCATTGAAATCTGCAGCAATTTGCGAAAGTGTTGTCCTTCTGTCACGTGTAATGATTATCCTCAGTCGTCGTTCGTCCCGTTCTTGCACGATCTTTTTGCGGCCGCAGCGATGCCGGAGGTTTGATGTTTTACCGGATTCGCGTTATTCACGGTACACTCGTGAAATGGTCAGACGGGAAAATCCAAATTTCATTGCTCTTGGAGATGCTATTGTCTCTCTCACGCCGACTATAACACAACGTTCAAACTAACTTAAGTCGTGATAACCTGCCACTGTAGCAGCTTTAACCTACGTGCATCTGTGCCAGATTCTGCTTGTCTTTTATAGTCGTTGCCGACAGGAGCGCCGTTTTCTCATTGCATCAGATCTCTTTATTTCAATACGCATGGCTTTACCAGCTTTTTTGGCCCTTCACTGTTCATAATTATAATACAAAATAAGTACATAAATACATAATCGAAATATTTTTAATATCTCTCTCACGTCGTTAGTATTAAATTACCGGCGTTTGCCATACATTATTCTCTTATATTTTCAAAAATTACACAAATGTTTTTTAAACATCTCTCACGTCATTAATATTTAAATTAAAAGTAATATGTATAATTATGTCATTAGTAAGTCAAAGGGCTTAAATGATTTTTAATGAAGTTTCTCCAAAACTCAAAATATTTCGGTGACAAAGAGCTTCAAAATTCGCATTTACAGAAACTTTTGAACGACATTTTCTCAAAAACAGCTCCAAAGTTTTCAAACCAAATGTTCCATATGAGACGAAGTTACACTCTTCTATAATATTCTTTAAGTCATATATCAGTTCTATCATTAAAGGGATGAAAAATTGAAAAAATGCGAAAAAATATGTACATTGGGCGGTGATAAATGCCAGCTGAGATGAGGGTCAGGCAAAATCGAAAAGCAAGTTCAGACCAAATAAATTAGAAAACAAACTAGTACGAGTCTATGACATTCTGTAGCACTACTAGTTACTTTTTCAAATACGTACGTATTTATATAATGTATTACTTTATATTGGGTACAGATGCAATGGCGGCTCTGGGATTAGGCAACAGGGAGGGCACACAAAGTTTCAGGATCAAATAATATTAGGCATTTGAAAAATTGTTATACTTGGATTGTTTAAGGGCCCCAACAGCCGAGTAAAGTTGAGAGTACCGGAGAGTAACCATTTACTCTAAGATAGTAACTCTCGAGTAGAGTATGAGTGTTTCACCATGCTTCTAGAGGGTTATTTTTCTCTAGAGTACATACTCTCCGATTTATTCAAGAGGCTGTGAGCGAGAATGACGCTGGGAACCAATGCGGACCAACGCGAACATTTAATTAATTCCTTATATTCTACATTTCATTTCAGTTTCGGAGTACTTGGCGTTATAATCTGGTGTGGGGTTATTGTGGTTTGAGCATAGTTTATTTCCTAGTTTCTGTATCTTTATTTCTTAATAAATATTCATTCTTCTTCTCTGGAGTCGAGTTACTATTTTGTTAGCAATGCAGAAAAATCAAATTTGCAGTTCGTTTACCGATGGCGGTGCAAATTAATTTTCTATAACTAGGGAACGAAAATGTTTAGTTTTTCAAATGTTGCTGATCTTGTGTTTTTCTAAATATTATTATTATTATTATTTTTTATTTATTTTTTTACTTTTATTCACCTTTCAACTATTTGTAGTTAAAATGTTGGAAAGGGATTCTGGAACTCAAGAAAACGTGGGCAAATGATCTCCCCTGTACGTCACATACAGTTTTTACTGAATAAAAAAAGAATATTTCTTAGTACTTGTAGTTCCTGTAGTTATTATTTTTCCTTTTGTTGTCGTATTCGGTACGTACTACCTTTATTTCGTATCCACATGGGAGAAAAAGAACTTTAGAAGTTCTCTACAGTTTACAATGTATCTGATGAGGTTAAACAGCTGATTTGGTCAAACATAACCTCCTGACAAATTCTCGATCGTCATAATTAAAACCAATCCATTCTCTCTCGCACCCTTTGTCTTCGCACTAGTGTATAGTATTCCGAATCATTGCTGGAATCGTCTTCAAATACTATCATTCGTAATCGTCGAACCGTAACAACACTTCGGAGGTACATGCACGTTGAAAACTGAATTTACTCCGTACTTTTCCCGACGGATTTTTGCGGTGTAAAGTTACTCTCGAATTTACTCTCGTGTAAGCGATTTACACTCGAGTAAAGTGTTGGTGAAACGCTCCAAGAAGTTACTCTCGAGTAAACTCCAGAGTAAACTCTTACTCTGTTTGGTGAAACCGGCCCTAAGTCACATAAGTAATATTTACAATCGAATTATCTCCCCGAAAGACAGGCTAAACACATGATCTATAAATTAAATGGAATCTTCTGTTTTTACATTCTGTAAATCTATTACTAATTCTTCAAAATTAAATGAGTCTTGTAATAAAACTCTTTATAATGAAAACATACAAAGTCCATTCAATCTCTCTTTCGACATGGTATTTCTTAAAAATGTCTATAATATTTTCAAAGTGAAAAAGCTCTCTCGGATTCTTTTATATAGCACATCCAGCTCAGATTTCAGTTTGCTAGCTCACGAACGGAGATTACTGTGAAACGCGATCAACCTTTTGTAGGGGGAAATTTTCTTGACATTGTTGGAACGTTTAACAATCAAAGAGAGAACACATGGCTAAATTCCCCCTAAAATTAATATGGATTTTTAACCCTTTGAAATGTCCGAACGATTGCCATTTCTATCAGATTGTATAATTTTGATATCAGGCCGAGGTGGTCCAATTCTCTTCATGCACAGACTTTTATCACAATCAAGATTCACTGTTTTCAGGCATTTTACAGAATTGGAAACTATTCTCAATCTCAATGCACAACACGAAATGGAGACAAAGTTCGGAACACTTTCACATAGTTTTGTCTACGGATCCGAAACATGATGCCGACCATGCCGATTGCACACTACTGCACTGAATGCTTGGGATAAAGGAGATCAGTTAAACAGAATACCAGCAGATATCACTGACCTGTACGAAAATCAAGAGAAAGGAATATTGTAAGTTTAAAAATCGATCAATAGATAGCGCCGGGCAACGAGGTTGCTACCTCCCCTGTCAGGCACAGAGTAGAGATGTATCTCTCCTCTATGTATCTCTCCTCTATGTATCTCTCCTCTATGTATCTCTCCTCTATGTATCTCTCAACATGAAATGTGAAGTGAAACAGTGAAATTAACATATACAGATCGCACTTACCAAAAATAGTAGGACCCTTAATATGAAATTTTGTCAAACTGCCACATGGGCGGTGGAATGACTCAGGAAGTTATTGGTTGCGTCGCATTTATATGAAACGAGATGTTAAGTCGAAGGAGAGGAGGAGAATAGTTGAGGTAAAGGGGCAGGGAGGGCAGAGACTACACGAAAACTGAGATGAGAAAATTGTAAATACAAGCCAGATAAGTCAATAAAGTTTTTAAGGAATTCTTAAACCAATGTAATACAAAAACATGTAATTTGGTGAAATGGTTGCTTTCAATAACAGTATTAATTGAATCATTGATCTTAATTTGCCAAGTTTCTGAGATCGGACGCGGATACTTACGCATTTCAACATAACAATTGTTGGGTTTGCGAAATGAAAAGAATGGTTAAATTCTATCGGGTGTGTTTGGAAACAGAATTCTGCTGACACGGATGTTCCTTGATGTCTGTTCGATGTTCATGCATTTCATTATTTGTGGACTCTTTACCTTTCAGATTACCTTAAAAATATTTTTTTAAACACAATTACAATTACAATTTCTCAAGAAACATGAAGATAACTCTTACGTAACTTCTGGGATCTCGATTTGAAAAGTTGTGCTTACGCATCCTCCAGCCCCATCGCCCGAGGGAGGGTGACATCAGCGCGCGCTCACGGTCCCAAAGCGAAGAAAAGGAAAGTAGCCAGCCTCTGGCCGCGCCGCGCCGCGCATTCCCTGGCGCCCGGAGCAAACAGGCGCGCGCTGATATTACTTCACACACACAAGGTACGTGAACAAGCAACGCTCGCGTTATTCAAACACCAGCTGCGTTTCTTGACATCGTCGATTAATTGTATGGATTGAATGAATGTGTGTAATATGTGTGCATATATATATATATATATATATATATATATATATATATATATGTGTGTGTGTGTGTGTATAATATTGTTAATATTAATTTTCATTAAAAATGTAGCAACTAATGTGATGTAGGTCCAAAATAATATAACACTGCATACCGAGTTGGATGATTGGGTATATGTTTTTCAAAGTGGCCCGGATATTAACACAATTTTGACTGGAATAATTAATCAAATTCGTACCTAGTAGCTTAATTGTTTAGATGAACATAGTTGCATATAGTATGTGAGGAGTTTGGGGTAGTATTTTCGGGGTTGTTTTGGCAATTGAAATATTAAAAAAGTCGCCGAAAACATATCAATAGTTTTTAATGAAAAGGAAATTATATGACGTAGTCGGAAGACTAGACAGTAGAAGAGGACATGTAATGATGAGGCGATTGTGGTGCCAAGGTGGTGTGTTTTGTGAAAGTAATTAGTGGAAATGAAAGCCAGCAATTGCAGGAAGGAATATGTAGAAGGAAGAGTCTTTAGAATGTGGATAGCTCCGAGAGATCTGGAGTGAAAATGGTGATTATACAAAATATTTATACACTACTCTTCAAAATTGTGATATACGCTAGTATTAGATTCAATTTATTGAACCTAGTGAATAAAGAAAATCCCTATGCTATAGCCTTGATGAAGGCTGAATAAAAGCCGAAACGTAGGCACTTAAAATGATTTTTTTGTTGACCGAAACTCCGGACAATTTCCAAACACTTCTCTTTGTTCACTTTGATAATTACTGAAATTTTGCCTGAATATAATTTTGAATATCGTTGACCAATTGAGAAAATAACAGAAGTAAAATATCTCAAACTTTACAGTGGGCGCAAAAAAAGTTGTTTACAAGTACTTTACTGAGTAGTCACTTTACAAGTAGTGTCATATTATAAGTGGAAAATGCATAATCTTAGGTGGATTTGTTCACAAAAAAATGGTATTTTATGAAATCGCAATTATAATAAAATGAACGGTTTTCTAATCGGCGGAACATTAACTGTGTAGTTTCGATCCTCGCCTCCAAACTACGGATTTTACCAAAATTTACCATTGAATATAGTTGACCAACACAGTTTACACAACTTTAACTGCAATGAATAACATTCAAAAAAATATAGACCTATGTGGTACTCGGTATTCACACTACGGCGACGTTATGTTGCCTAAAACTCACACCGTGTACATTTAATCGCTTGGATAAAGAATTGTCTGAAGAATTGTTGCTTAATAAAAAATCTTCCGTATAAGATTATCCTCCTGTTTGGCATTCTGCCATTCAGGGCTGTTAACATTTTACAAAATAATACTTTGACATTTGTTCTCACGCTAATTGTTCTAAATATTACAGGCTGTGTTCAGTGTATAATTTTGAAAAAACTGATTTGATGTGAATTTATTTTTTATAATTCATTGAAGAAAATAGTTCTATGTTATTATTTTATATTAATAGCTGTTGGGAATTAATGACGTTGAGTATTTATAGAGGTCTGAGTTTATCCTTGGGAAATCGCGAGCATATTCTATTTGGTTTTGGGTAGTTTTTGCCGAGTTTGAAGTTGGGCGTGGCTGGAGATCCTGAAAGAGTGGCAAAGAACTTGTTCGAGGATTTTAGGATGTGTTCTTGTATTGACTCAATTCGTAATTCTCTGTGAAGTTGTTTTTTTACTAATAAACCAGGGAGCTCTAGTTATTTTTCTTAAACATTTATTTTGAATGATTTGTAGTTTTTCGATGTGTGTTTTTGCTGCATTACACCAAATTGGGCTACCATACGAGATTGTTGGTCTTAATATCGATTTATAAACTGTAGTTCCACATTCAATACTTAAAGCTGATTTAGAGTTTAGAAGAGGATAAAGTTGAGCAATTTTTGCGTACGTTTTGTTTGCAACTGTTTTGATCTGGTCTTTCCAAGTTAATTTTGCATCAAACATTAGTTCTAAATATTTAACTGCTGTTTGTTTGGGAAGCAATTTTATTATTGAATTTTGAATTTTAAGGGGGGAGGGGTCAATGGTCTTTGAAGTGTGAAGATTTTTGCTTGAGATTTGTGCGAGTTTATTTTGATTCTCCACTGTTCAGACCAGGTGATATATGTTGTTAAGTCGTTCTGAAGGTTGTCGTAAGCACATATTATATCCTCGTGGGCTGTGAATAAAGCGGTATCGTCAGCGAAGAGGGCGATTTCTGAGTTAGCTGGTTTTGGGATATCCGATAAGAATATGCTGAAAGGTGATAGGCATGATCCTTGAGGGACACCGGCTCTAGGTTGACATTGATTAGAATAAGTAGAATTGATTCTTACCAGGAAATGTCGATCTGCTAGAAATCTGTCGATAATTTTAGAGAGGTAGTTTGGTGAACCCAGACGTTGTAGTTTAAATAGTAATCCGGGGAGCTACATTTTGTCAAATGCCTTTTCAATGCCTAGAAATATTGGTAAGGTGTGTTTGTGTTGAGGAAAAGCATTAGCCATGAATTCTGAAAGACTCAGGAGTTGGTGCGTTGTTGAGTATTTATTTCTAAATCCGAATTGAGTGTTAGGTATAGCCTTTATTTCTGTAACATATTTATTTATGCGTGTATATATTAGCTTCTCGAATAATTTGCCAAGAGTTGGAAGTAAACTTATCGGTCTATAATTGGATGGATTTTGGGGGTCTTTCCCTGGTTTGTTGAACGGAAGGATAATAGCAGTTTTCCAATTTTTAGGAAAATGGCCTAATCTTAATGCCGAATTGAAAATGGGGTTAAAGCCGCGATTGCCTTTGTCGTCAGTGCTTTGAGGGCTATACTGCTAATATTATCATATCCTGTTGCCTTTCTAGATTTTAATTGATTAATTTTTTTTCTAACTTCAGAAGGTGAGATAAATTTGATTTTTCTTGGGACAGTTGCAACTTGTTTCGCTGATTCAATTAAAATGTAATTGTTGAACTGGTTGTGATTAATTGGATTAGGAGTGAAGGTTTTCTGAAAATGTTTGGCTAGTAAATTAGCCTTGTTTTTGTCTGAGTACGCGATTTCAGTATCGATTTTTAATATTGGGATTTCAGCTTTTTCTTTGGTGATTCGACTCATCGTAATCCACATTGGTCTGCTATTGGGGTGAATTTGTTTTATTATATTCTGATATTCAGAATAACGAAATTGTTCTAGTCTGTATTTAATTATTCTGCAAATTTTATTCAATTTTACTTTAAGGTCTGGTCTCCTGGTTGTTTGCCAATATCGTCTAAGGTTATGTTTAGTTTTGATTAGGTTTACTATTTTCAATGGAACTGGTTTTCTAGTTTTAATACTTGCTGAACA
The DNA here is from genome assembly GCA_017312745.1 of Gryllus bimaculatus. NCBI lineage: Eukaryota > Metazoa > Arthropoda > Insecta > Orthoptera > Gryllidae > Gryllus > Gryllus bimaculatus. Next base: position 3,958,418 of record BOPP01000045.1, read on the forward strand.
TTGTGTTGTTGACTGTTCAATTGTTTTCTGTATCGATTGAGTTATATGCAGCACATGCATATCTAATTCGTCGTTGGTGTGAATTTTACTAGAGTATATTATATTGTTGTCTATTAGCTCCTTAAACTTATTCCAATTAATTCGTCCCAAGGTTTCGTTCTGACTCTTACATGTAATATTGTAATATTGTAATATTTGAGCTAACGGTGAATTGGAGCAGTTAATTTTGATAATTACTGGGGAGTGATCCGAGTCTAATTCCGGCAATATTTTTTGAATCAAGGGCAAATTGAAATTTTTGGTTAATACTATATCTAGTATATCCGGAATCACATTACTGTTATATGAATAGTGTGTTGGAGATTGGGGGGCCAGAATATGAATATCCTTGGATACTGCGTAGGTAAATAATTTTGTACCGTGGTTGGAAGTGGTATTGCATCCCCATATTTGATTTTTACTGTTTAAATCGCCAGCTAATAGAATACTATTGGTATTGTTTTTAAAATTTTGGTTATAAGGTCTTAATGGGAATTTTGTATTTGGTGGTTTATATGCCGCAACTATTTTGTAATTATTGCTACCTATATTTATTTTTATTGCTATTGTTTCGAGTTCTGAGGTGTTTGGACTGTGAATCGCTTAATGCTTAAAGTTGTTAGATACTAGTATGGCTACACCTCCTGAAGCTACTTCTGAGGTTCTATCGTTTCTATATATTTTGTAATCTGGTATTTTAAATTTTTCATTTAATACTGTGTTTCTGTAACACACGCAATATATATTTTGTGGTGATGCAAAAATTGTTCAACTATTATCTGCTGTCATTTAATACCATTAGCGTTCCAATTTAATATTTTTATTTTATTTGCCATTTTGAAGAACTGGCATTAACGACTGTACTGTTTTTGATTTGGGGTATTATAGCTGAAATTATTTGATTTACTATTGTATTTACGAGTTATGTCTATTTGAGGCTGTGGGTTTGAAGGTAGTCGTTCTGTTTGCCAGGCTGTTAATTTGCGTTGTGGGAGACCGGGAAAGTTTTTATTGTTTAAATTAATAGAAGATTGCCCTTGTGTTTCGGTTACCTGATGCGATTTGTTAAGAGTTTTTCGCTGAAAGGAAATCTGCCCGTGACCTACGAGCTTCTTGGTATACACGGTAATTTGATGTGTGACCCTCGCCGCAATTAACACAAATCGGTTTGGAATTTTTAGGATCAGTACATTTTGAATAGTGATGGTGACCATCACAGCGAACACACCTGGGCTTAACATGACAATTAGCTTGAGAATGACCGAATGTTTGACGATTTTTGCATTGTACAGGTGCATTACGTTTGATTCTAAGTTGAATTTGAATTATACAGTTCATGAAGTTGTTTACATTGTATATAGATTTTGCTTCTTCAGTCTCTGTTAAGTCCATGGTACAAGTTTGTAGTGACTGTCTTTGCTTATTTGCTATAACCTACATATTTTAATTACTGGGTAATTGAGCCGTTTGAATTCTTCGAATATTTCACTTTCTGTAAGAGATTCTGGTATTCCCTTAAGCATAACTGAAAATATTTTCATCGAAGGGTCCCTGTACCTATAAAACGGCACTGATTTACCTTCACAAAATTTCTTATAGGTTCTTAAGTCCTTCTACATCGGTGAAGAAAACCTTGATTCCATTCTGACATGTTCTAGTGCAAAAATCGTTTTTGGTTACTGATTTGATATCATCTAATATTATTTTGTAGTTTTTACCTAGTACATATATGGGAAGGATTTTCACTAGTGGGGTAGTATTGACTGGTTCATTTGCAGTTTCATCTTCTGTAAATATTTCATATCTATTAGAAACTGGTACGCTATACTTATCATGAGAATCATAAGTTCTTTGTCTTTTAGCAGAGTTCTTTTCCAAAATATTGAGTTCTTTACTTACATTTTGTTGAGGTTGTTGGCTGCTTAGCTGCAATTGTGAAGATTGCTGAAGCTGCGGACCCTGTTGAGAATTCTGTTGTTGTTGCAGCTTAGTTATGCGTTGCTCGTGAAGGTATTGCAGCAACTGTTTTTGTTGGTCTTGCATCATTTTCCATTGTTGCTCTGCCTGAAGTTGGCGGTTTTGTTGAGTTTCAAGATCTGATTGCTGTTGGGTGACTGTATTGCACTCGGTCATTTCAATGTTTGAATTTACACCACTGTTTGTATTATTTAACGCGTCTAGGGCATTTTTAATTGCTTCCGCTGTTGAGTCTGTACTTGGATCCATGAACACTGTGATAGCGTGGAGGGCTGTAGTCAATGCGCGTGAATCACTGGTAGTTCACTGGATAATGCTCTGGCCGAGACCAGATCATAAACTTTTAAACACGAACTGCTCGCACTTATTGAGTTTTTTATATTTAGCACTTTGTAAAGAAAATATACTATTCGTTAGATGTTTCACTGCACTAGCCACTCTTGACACTAGCAAAGAGACCACTGTGATGTGAACTGCGATAAGAGAAGATAAGAGCTGACTCAACGAAATGTTCGCCTCGGCGGCTCGAGCCGGCCTGAAATTATTTCCGTTCTTGTCTGCCAACGAGAATTCCAATTTCAATATTTTTACTTTCTCGCTGCGGAATAGGGAGAACATATTTAATGCTGCACGAAAAAACGGCGAATTTTCGCCAGCAAAACTCTTATTACAGAGCCCTGGTAATGAAAAAAGTGGACAAATCCATTTGCTAAATGTATTTGAAAAAATCCTCTAACACGTGGTATAGCCGAAATTCATGTTTTGTGGATCCTTGACACCGAAAAATCGAATGACAGCAAAACGTCTGTCTGGCCGTCCGGCCGTCCTGTCCGTCTGTGGAAAATACTATATACACCGTTTAGCAGATTTTCTCCAGAATTGATGTTCCCGAATCAATCAGGCTAATGTCGCGGATCCTTGAATTTGAGAGCGACATTTTAATTTTGGCGGGTACTTTCCATGACGCCCCAGGGACATTTTCCAAATTAAAAAAAAATGGCTCCATCGTTTTTTATTTAATTTTGTTGTTGAATAGTGTAAAGGACGTTGAAGGTAATGTCGTAGGTCTCATTTTTTTTGAAAATCCTGGTTTTTTGAAAATTCCAAAGTTCACATTTTTTCGGAGTCTTCCTACAACTAAACTACTAAGGATAAAGTTTTTTCCCCTTAACGTAATCTTTTTCTTAAAGGCAGATTTTAACATAAGATCATGTACAATGTTTCCAAAAATTGAATGCATTTCGCGTAACTTTGCGTGAAAACACGGGCGAGAAAGTACTTGCTGTTTTCGCACCACTCGTTAATTTTAAAGGGTATAATTACTTGTATGTAAGAGTCAGAACGAAATAATGTAACTGGAAGGTCTAACTTTACTGATGTTCATGTTACTGAAGCAATGGTAATACACTGTAATGAAATTATGAATATTCACTCAAGTGTGTTCTGTAATAGTATTGAATTTAATAATATTATTGAGAAAGTACATCTGTTATAGCACCACTAGTTATTTATTTTCTATACCAGTCCTACAGTATTTCACTTGAATGATGCATGCCTTCGAATTTTAGACTCAGAAGTAACTGAAAACTTCCTTCTAAGGAAACATTAGGTCAGTTGGACACTACACTTAAGTCCCCACCTAGAATAATTCTGGTTGCTCCACAGCACATTATATTCCTTTTTTTTATTTTTGAAATAAATATCAAATACAGTTACAAAAAAGTATATTTCCTAAAAGTGTATTTACCTATAAATAGGCATATGTATACATATAACCGAATATTTCGCAATTTATTCAACTTGTAACATCCCACCTTACACTTCAAATAACATTTACTAAGTTGAATATCCTAAAACCAATTGACAAAAAAAATTAATCAAACCCCAAACGATTTTTCAGATCGTTGTATTCATTCAAGTATACGAATGTGTCCCATCTGAGTTCTTTTGTGTTTGGCAGGACGGAGATGTGGTACGTTTGTGCGACAATGTTCTTTCTAATGAGTAGAGGCATGAGTACGGAGTTTAATCAAAGATTTATACAAAATATCAACATTGAGTCGGCACAAGACCTACAAAAAATATATCCAAATAACCCATTCTTTCAATTGGTGACGACGCGCATTACTACCCCACAGACCACTGCCTCTGAAATCGCAAAGTCATCAGAAAATTACGTGAAATCATCTGGTAAGCTAAGCGTATTCGTTCTTTTTAAATGTGATTTACCTATATTATATAGAAGATTAATAATTATTAATATTAATAGAAGTTTCATAAAACATGTTAAACGCTTTGGGTAGAATCCATAGTGTATTTTAAACTATTGATTCTTTGAATCATTAAATGCGGTGAAAATGAATATAAAATTTAAACTGTTCAGTTTTACAAAACTTAAACAATTACCCGCCCTTTTTATATTCGAAAGTAGAATATTCATAAGAAGTAAAATTGCTGAAAGTGGTCGCCAAAGACAAGATACATTTGTATTATTAAAACTACAGAAAAATGATGAATCTGACCCAAGTCTTTGAGTAAAATCATTAATTTAAAAGTTCATTAAAAAACAGAAAAACATTGGTGTAAATCCTGCATCAAACACATCGTAAAAGTATCTACAAAGATTGATTTAGTGTTCTGATGTTTAAATCACCAATCAAAGCACTGACCTTACGTTTTGACATATTGTTCGTTGACAAAAATTCAAAAACCAAACATCATACCCATTTATCTCTTAAATTGCTCTCAAACAACCACCAAAAGAAACGAAGATAAATTTCATCATTCAGTTCATCCGAAAAGAAACATGCTGTAAAGTAACCAAATATCATTAGAGTTCTTAAGTTCGGTTTTTCACTTTGAATTTTTGTGAAAAATGCAACATCGTATAATATTACTAATTGCATTTTTGCGTTGAATGATGTACAAACTTCAGATGTATGCGGAAAGACTGTAAACAAGCCCAACACGTTGATTGTGAATGGGCTGAAAACCAACCAAGGAGACTGGCCATGGATAACAGCCATATTTCTAAGGAAGCAGCAAAATGACCAAGATTCTGTATTTATATGCGGGGGAAATCTGATCAGCAAATTGCATATTGTGTCAGGTAAAAACAGTGCTCGATAACATAATACACATATTCATTAATTATTTTTTCAATGTATTTGAGCATTATAATTTAGAGACAACATTGTTTAATGATAACTGTTTGCATAAAAATGCCATATAATTGCAGAAATATAATTTCGAAAAAAAATTATCTCCATCTTCAGGCAAAAATTCAAAACAAATAAATATAGAAGATGGAAATAATTATTTTCTGTAACGTTGCTATTGCTATTATGTATCAAATATAATATATTGCATTCATTTTATATTTTTATGTAAACAGTTATCATTAAACTATGTTCTGCCTTTAAAATAAATTAACAAATACAGAAACAAAAGTTTAAAAATCTATTGATAGATTAAAAAATAATAATTTTAATTCATTAATTCTATTGTAACTTTCAGCTGGTCACTGTTTCATGCTGGAAAACTCTCAAACTCTCAACGCAAATACTCTGGATGCGTATCTCGGAATATTCGACTTACGCAAAAAAGATGATCCCAACGTTCAACTTAAAAAGGTTTATGTGAATCTGTTTCATAGGAAAATATGTAGTTCATAAAAAAATACAAACTGTATGACAACTTAATTTACAACCTATTCTACTTATTGATACAATGTGGAAATCGATACACGAAAACAAAAACAAAATTAGTTACGAGTAAATTACTGTTCTTAATTTCGCAGGTGGAGAGAATTATTGTTCATCCAGATTTCAAATACGGAACATACTCGGATGCAGACATTGCTATTCTACGACTGAAGTCGCCGGCTGAATACACACCGCATGTGCGACCGATCTGCCTTTGGAAGTGGACAACAGACTCCAGAGATATAGTGGGCAAGAAAGGAACCGTGAGTATAGTGATTAGAGAGAGGATCGTCTGAAACCACTTTCCGCGGTCCCCGCCCACGTGGCCCTGGTGCCCACATTAATTGATCGATTGTCAGTGATTCCGGGCGCGTCAACTGCGAAGGTCATTAGTCTGAAAGTGTAGTGCAGGTTTTCCTCTCGAGGTGGCAGAGATCTTCCCAGTTGTGTAGCGAGATCCGGCACCGACCAGCCGTCGTCTAGCGGAGGTTTCCCCAACCAGGTATCTCCCACCAGCGGGGCACCGCCCCAGCCGGCACAAGATCTAAGCTCCCGACCGGTCTCTCTGCATATGTGGTAGTGTAGTGCATATAAGAGTAGAAGTGTGTAAGTAAGGGGTGAGGATAAAACAAGGAAGAGGAAGGAAAGATCATGCGCGGTCGGTGCCCCTTTTTAAGAGTACTGCTCCGGCATTCGCCTGGTGTTGGAAATCACGGAAAGCTACCGATTAGAGCAGCCGGCCTCTAGAATTCTCCTGCAGACAGGGACTGCATTCGACCTAGCTGATAGTCTGCAACCGTCGGGACTCGAACCTAGGACCTCCCGTTCATAGGCACTGCAGTAACATCAATTGATGCCCTGAGTCACCTCTTTGGTCTGATATTTAGAAGGTCTAGTATTTGTCGTAAACAGCCGTTCTTTATGAAAAACCAAGGATATTACACCTTTACTCAATTCCAAGTCACGTACTTTTACTTTCTCGTGCTTCAGAAGGAACTTCTTAAGAAGAGAAAGCAATGTGATGCTGCGCAAAAAAACGGCTAATTTTCGGCAGAAAAACTCTCATTACAGGGCTCTGGTAACAAAGAAGTGGTTAAATCCAGTTGCTATTTTTATAACATCTGTTTATTTGCAATTTGTTCTACTCGAACATTCGGTAAATACAATTGTACACACATTATTGACTTGTAAAGAAACCATCCAATTCTGGTTCTTTCTAAAAATTAGTTTTCAAACAATTTTTCAAAACAGAAAAATAAGGCAACAACAAAAAACGTCACATTGAAATAGCAATATCACAAAAACAAACATACATAAAATACAATCACTGTGACAAAAAATGAAAATAGTATTATCTACAGCAACAAGTATTATAAAATTTAAATGTGTATATCTGTGGTCTACATCATGAAGATGTACTCTTTTCAGTCTTCTTCTTTGTAGTTAAGCCAGTTGCTGCATTCTTCGAAGTTCTTTTTTGTTCGTAAGATATATATATTCTTTCTTTTTGATTTTAGAAGAACTGACTGTCTGTATTTCTGGAGAATTATCAGATGAGAGATCAAAAGACGACTCTATTGTGTGATAGATCTGTGCTTTTTACATTTTAATGAGGATATCCAAGACACCAGGTACTTTGTTACCATCTGTTGGCCAGTATGTGGGATTTCCTGATAAAATTGTTGAGATGGCTCCTTCTAAAGCGCGACCTCTTGTGGTTACCAGTCGTGTTCCCCAGAGTTGAGTTTTTGCATTGTAGTCTCCTCCAGTAATGAACCTCGGGCCTAGTGTTCTGAAAGACTTGATACACTGATCAGTCGTTAACTTGTATTTTGGAGGGGAGTATATAGCTGAAATAACGAGCGGCCCAAACTTATATACTTGAATCGTGATTGCTTGCAGATAGTTTTCAGCATTATCTTCGTAAATATTATGTCTGGTTATTGTTTTAATTATTACTGCTGTGCCGCCATGAACTGTCCCATCTGGATGATTTGTGCAATATGTCATAATTAGGTATTCGCAGATAGCTTCTTTGTGTAGAATGTGATTCGGACACTAAAAGTATGCCAATGTTTTCTTGATGTAGAAACACTTTCTCCTTTAGTACTCTCTGCGATGTTCGAGTGTTCTGTTGGCATTCCAGGAGACAATTCGCAGTAAATTACTAATCTTTTTTTTCATTATTGCAGTGAAGATAGGCTTTAGGTTGGAAATTTATTCAGTTTACTTTGCTAAGATTCCGTTTGTGTTCCAGTGAAGAAATTCCAATTCTTTATTTTTACTTGCCATTTCAGATTACCTAGCAAGTAATAAGTAATAAGATGAATTTTTGGAACAATAGCATTTAATACTTTAGATAGTATGTCTGTAATTAAATCTGATAAAACTTAAGATTATGATAGTATATTGGAGTTAGATGAATTTCTCGTAGGGAGTGTACAATAATTAATAAAAGGTTGTGACGGTTGGCTTTACTTTTCATTAGTAATTGAAGACATTTTTTATTGGTTGATTAGATATAACATTGGCTTTCCGATGAGAATCCAAAGCATTTTTATAAAACGGGCAACCTCTATAATTTCCCATGTAATTTTCTTTACAATTACAACATTCTGGCAACGAATTTTTTGACTTTGGGCACTGCGTGTAACGGTGCATACCAGTACATTACAAGAAAGTGACACCAAACAAAATCCATAAGCGCGAGATTCATATGAATAAAAAATGCCATCGATTTCCAAAAAAACAGCCTCCTAGAGCCTAGTTGTAGAGATACAATGAGAAACGCGTTTTTTTATGTTTTATTATTTCTCAGCTTTTAATGCATGTATCAGGCTCAAAAAAGCTGCAGAGACGGGAAAAACTAGTTACATTTTAAGATATTTTTGTCAATCAATTTTGGCACCAAATTCAAATAGAAAAAATAAATCTTTGAAATTAATTTTCGACATGACAACGTTGGAGTTCTGTCTCAGGTTTTTTCGTCGAATGTGTCTTATAACATTATTGAACACTAAGTTTCTTCAGATTTTTAAACAATGAGGACATAGAGAAAAAATATATCATTTAATTATATCAGTTTAAAAATTGAAATTCTTGGTTCTTGTTCCATTTTTGGCAAACACTATTTTGAAAATTTCAAACTACCACAAAAAAATTTTCGAATTTGCTAATTCAAATTTCCCGCGCTTCATTAACCAACCTCAGAAGATATCAGATTGGATTTCAGCCACGACGCACACCGCGTGACTACTCGGCAGTTACAAAATTGTGCGAATTCCTTCTCATTGCTCCCAGTTAGAATACTTCTGTGACACTTCTCACAGTACGAAACGCGGTTTTAATTGTCGATTTCGTGTTTTTATATTAGCTATAAAGAATGATTTTTCGCACCTGATGTTCTACCATTTATAATGAATTTTACAAATAACAACTGAGATGTGTTAAAATGGACTGAAATCCATGATAATAGTATTACTTAACCGTTAGTAAAGCCGAAAAGTTTTAGTACCACTAGTTAATGTTTCAGCTATCCACAATTGAGAGTTTTTCTGTCGAAATATCGCCATTTTCTGCTGCAATTCTAATTCCAAAATTTGCACAATTACGCTAATTAACACATATTTAAAAAAGTACACGGCATTTATTAATGATCTGATTTTATTAGAACGGATTACATTTCACCAAAATGTCTATAATCAATATTGTATGTTTACCATCTTAATTTTTTTGTTGTTGTTTGAAATTTTCGAAAAGCAGTGTTTGCCAAAAATGAGAGGAGCAATACACTATACTACCTAAACAGTAAGTAATATTAGCTAGCTTACAGTTGATTCATTATCAAAGCCGATTCCTGTTTGAGAAAGAACATATTACTCTGCAAAACGACGTACCGAACAATACAGTCTGGCAAATAAGAGAAAACCTTCACAATACTTATCACTCGTAGATAGTCGCGTTGTGGATGTCTCTTAGAGCTGGTAGTGTACGCGTGGGTGGGGATTATTTCTTCGGAGGGGCGGTAGGAGCCCGGGCGCCCGCGCGATTAGGGAGGATTAAGAAATCCCGAGGGTGCTCCGCCCTTCGCTCGCCCAGAGGAGTCGGCTCGCTCCTCTGGCACGCCCTTCGTCGCGAGCACCGGCACGTGGGGTGCAAGGCACGTGGCACGTCGCGCCCCTGAATGGAGAACTGCTAGCAACCTTTCTTTCAGATTATCGTCATTTTATAAGATTGGGTGTAAGTTTATTTGTACAATTATTCTTTAACACTTTCTTGACTTTACGAAGGTACTTCGTAAGAAGAGAAAGTTATGTAATGATGCAGCGTGAAAAAGGTGAATTTTCGGCAGAAAAACTCATTGTCGGGCCCTGGTTACGTAAAACTGGATAAATTCAATTGTCAAATATAGAAAAAAATCCACTAACACGTGATGTATACAGAAACTATGTTGTGTGAATCCTTGGTACCGAAATATCCATTGCCGGTGTCTGTCCGCCCGTCTGTGGTCAACGCTAGCGCCAAAAACTTTCAGACGATTTTGTACAAAATTGTTATTCCCCTATCGGTCTAAACGAACTCGAGGCTTTGGAGTTTCAAACAGATATTTTGATTTTGGACGCTTATTTTCATGAAGTCTCAAAATTATTTTTAAATTTTCTCAAAAATGGCGCCAAATTTGTTTATTAAACTTTGTCCTCAAATAGAGTAAAGGGCTCTTAAGAGAATGGTGTAGGTTTGGTATACGGTGACAACCAAGATTTTTTTAAAGTTGCAAAAGTGCAAGTTTCTGGGGACGGAATATTTTTCTTTAATGAAATGATTCGTTAAGGCAGATCTTCAAATAAGTTCATGTTCAATTTTTTCGAAAACATGACAAGGTTTCGTGTAATTTTGCGATAGGCAAGTTAAAAATGTTATTAACAATATTTTCTCATTAACGGTTCAACATTTTTCTTTAAATTTTTTATTCATATGTTATGGGTGACGGGTAAAATATTGTGCTAGACCCATTTTCGGCTGTCGTTACGTTTTTTTCGAAAATTACAAGAAGTTAACATTTCAAAACACCAAGATTGGAGATAGCGATTTTTACTTTAAACAAAGCGAGAAATCATCTCTTTAAATATCATGTACAACTTTGTTAAATGACGTTATTTCACGTAATTTGTCGACAATTTATGTGATTTCTAAAACAAATTCTCAAAAACCGCTCCAATTTTATAAAAATTTTCTCCTCCTATCAGGTTAGCAAATGTTCTCCTCATGTGTTGTTAAATGAGAATAACACATATACGTGAAACAATCTTACGTAGATATAGATTGTTAGACGTTAGATATGTCCGTCTTAGAATATTGAGTGCAAAAATGATGCTAGGTTACGTGTATATAAAGAATTGTATTTTGACTCATCTAATGAAATAATCAAAGTAAGGTTGGAACATCATTTTGAAATGCATATAATATATCAGATTAACCAACTTTCATTATATCCATTTTACGTACAACAAATGAATCTTAACACAAGCATATTTTTGTACGAAATATCACGATTTTAAAGTAAAATGTTTGTAAAATATTTTACCATCCTCATATATAACATGGATTAGGCCTGTTCCCTCTCCAGGAGTTTAATTTGGTAATTCCAACGCAGTCGTGGACGTCCTACATTTATCCTGTTTTGGGGTCTGTGCCCAAACCTTTGAAGAGGGATGCGCGAACTATCTATCGTAGTACTCCCTGGAGAGATTCAGTAATTTAGTACACCCCCTGGCCGCGATCCGAGTGCAGCGCAGGTAGAGGTCGATTGTGGGGCTGCCAACACACAGTTTTCGGGCACAACTTCTGATTGACCGCCTCTAGGCTAAGAGCACTGCCTACCCCCTGAGAACAACAAGAGGGAAAATTTCAGAAGCTGAGAAGTAAAGGAGTAAGAAAGAAGACCGAAATGTAAGCAAAGAGAAGTAGCCAAAGTGAATGACTCCCTAGCCCTCGCAACCAAATGCATCGGGATCGAAACCACAAGAAGTCTACAAGTTAGTGGAAGCAATGTCACACTAGGCACCCTCCTCCTTTACCCTGGCTTGGGATCGAGAGTGACAGGATCGTGAATTGTCCTCTCACCCTCCTTTGTATTTTAAATGTCCTCCTTTTAGTAAATTTTTAACATTTGTTATCATTTATTTTATCACGTGACTAGCATGGGCTATGTTGAATCGTTTATTGTTTCATTTTTTGAATAGAAAACATGAAAATATTTTTTTCTGAATGCTGACAATGAATGCTGCTTGTATGATAGTGTCTCTGTCCAGCGACTAAAAAAAGACGCTCAGACCATTTTCATCTGTATTTTGTGAAGAAACTTAATGATTTGAATCGTAAATGGAGAGAAGAAAGAAATAGAGCTGATGTAGGTGTAAATTAAATATTGTTAAAAAAGAAATGTGTTAATGCGTTTTTTGCTTATCGAGTGTTCTCTCTTTTACACGAACATTGTTGGCAAACCTATCCCACTCCCATAACCGGATGTCTGGGGCAGTTTAGTACAAACTGCAACAGTTACGGGCGGGGTTAAAACGTTTTATAAAACTATATATTAAAAATGTATGTTAATTGTCATAATTCGGAACTTAATGAGTTTTATAAATTAAACTTTTTAATCAATTTTGTTATTTAATGTGTGTTTTCAATGTTAATCACACTCATAAAAGCCGCAATTGAACACACGTGTGTGGGTGATACATGCGTACATTTCTGGTATTATGAACTCTTTATAAATTAAAATCTTGGGTTGCCAGGTCTGTTTTTAAAACATAGCGGACAAGGGGGAGAGGGGAAGCAGTAACAAAATTGTAAAAAATTACAATTAAACCATATATTTTCTTACAAAGACTTCTCAAACGATTTTCATATCCTTATTCTCTTACACTTTACAGCTTTAGATTACGTACCATTTCATCACAAAGCTTTCGAATTTTAAAAAAATTTCCTCTATTTTGTGTGAAAAAATAGTGTAGATAATGTGAAAAAACGGGATGTCCGCTGAAATAGTGGATACCTGGCAAATCCACCTCATAGATCCCTTCCTAATAGCACACGAGACTCGCACTGAAAGCAAGTGCTTGCTTCGCCGCAGGTGGTTGGCTGGGGGCGGAGCGAGCTGAGGGAGACGCCCACGGACGAGCCGCAAGTCGTCGAGCTGCCTGTCGTGTCGCAGGAGGAGTGCCGCCAGAGCGACCCCCGCTTCCGATTCCTCACGTCGCAGCGGACGCTTTGCGCCGGCGCAAGGGACGGTGAGGCCTGCAAATCCCTTTCCCTCGGTGCTAAAACAGCGCGCTCCTTCTCGCCCGAACCTTCACAAAAAGGACTCACATATCTGGGCATGATCTTATTTTAAAAGCTATCTTTGAGAAACATTTCATGAAGGGCGTGCGTCAATTTTCGCATTTGTAGGCATATATTTTTTCTAAATTACTCAGTTCTGGATTGTTTTAGCATTCTAGAATAAACATCATTGGATTCAATATTGAACTCTGGTCCACAAACAGGAATATTATTTACTCTTCTATGTTTTTGTTTGGGAAATATTTACAACCAAATCTATGAAACGCGAATGAACGAAATTCGATTTTCAGAGAGTAATTTCTCAATGAAGGAATATAATCACAGTCTTAATTGTTTTTATGCTTTTGCACATATCAGTTTAGTTACTTTTTGTACAATATCATTTGTAAATAATATACCACTTGAAAATTACATCTTTTCAAGAAAAACTTTGGATTTTTTCTAAATTTTCAACTGTAATATCTCCTGGGGGACCAGACAAAAATCTGAAAATTGCACACATGCTAGTTTGCTGTAATTCCAAACTTCAGTAAAAATTTCAACTTTAATATTTAACTCGGAAGTATTTTTTTTTAAACTGTAAACTTACGCACAAAAAGAGCTTCATTTTCACATTGAGGATACGTTGTACCAAGTAGTAATCATATTATTTTGAAGCTATTTTAAACTAAAATGTGCATTGATTTAAAATTATTGGCCATACTACTATTAAAATAAAGTATAGGGAATATTGAAATTTTTTATATTAGTCCACATGAATATTTATTATAAATAAAGTAGAATTAATTATTTTAAATCAATGTACAGTTTGGTTTAAAATAACTTCAAAATAATATGATTACTACAGTGCTGAACCACTTGGAGTGTGGAGTGCCCGACGGCATGTAGACCGGTGACGACAGCGGGGGCCACAGATTCCACGCGCGCTCTGCTCCCGGGTTTAGCAGGCCGGCGATTGGCGCTGAGTCCGAGCGGGTGGTTGACACGGATGGGTGTCGCCCTCATCGGCCTGCTGAAATCTTCGTGAAGGAAAAAAAACGAAACAATTTTCAAATCGTCATATTTATTATTAAAGAGTTATCACATTTAATTTACGTAAATTCAGCACACTTCGTTTTTGCAATACAAAAACAGGGCTGCGCTTTGCATTTTTCGATAGAAACTCATTTAACAGCTTTTGCAAGTCCATTTTGGCGGTCGTGTCGCTATAAACATGAAAAATGGCAGTTCTGTTGAGGCGATCTTCCAATATAGTTGATCGCATAAATGTTTTAATTCAACGCAAGACCGAGAAGATTCGTGACATTTTTGGAGTTTGACGTTTATGCATTTTTTCTCTCACCCGGAATTCCGAATAGAATGTAAGTCATGAAATTGTATGAAAAAAGGAGGGCGAATATATGACGATTTTTTGTGCAGATTTGTTGAACGACTTCCATATGACTAATAATTGGCAAGACAAATAATAATGTAGTAAAAATTCAATCAGGATTATTAATAAGGTGGCCAGACGTCCCTTATTAGCCAGGACAGTCCCTTGGTTAGAGTCTCTGTCCCTTATTTTTGTCAGGATAACGGGACGCTAAAAATGTCTCTTTTTTGTTTAAAGTTATACCTATTAGTGAATGTTTTCATTTATTTAATTTTAATTTTTCATACCCAAGTATTTCTGATAAAATAGTATGTAACATCCTATTTTTTTTCCTTTTATCGTTGTGACAGAAACTAAAAGGTCCCGTTTTTATGATTTCAAAACATGGTCACCTTAATTATTAGTCATCAAACAGATACAGTAGCATGTGAATCAAATTATTACAAGACTCAATATTTCAATAACATATTCAGCATTTTTATCTATTTCTTGTGTCTGTCCACAGATTCAGGACCATGCAATGGAGACAGTGGAAATGGACTGATACTAAGAGTGAAGGATGACAGTGAATTTAGATGGTATTTGAGAGGATTAACCAGCACTTCGCTTCTGGATAAATCTCGCAACGTTTTGTGTAATTTAAAACAATATATAATATTCACGGATGTTGCTCAATACGACCTGTGGTTAAAAAATGTCTTAACAGAAGAATAATAACAAAAAAGGATACCGTATGATATATAAGAATTACAAAATATTTAATTTATATGGAGAAGTTGTTGTACCTATTACATGTGAGTATTGTGTAATTTAGTGCAATATATAATATTTACGGATGTTGCTCAATAGAATCTGTGGTTTAAAATGTCTTTATCGAAGAATAATCGCAAAAAGAAGACCGCATGAGATATATGGATTACGAAACATATAATTTATATGGGGACGGTGTCGTACCTATGACGAGTACCTTGGACCTTACAATGATTTAGGCTTCACCTATTGAGATAGTTTAAAACCAATTTCTGTAACTTGTTGACTTGCCAGTCGAGATACAAACTAACTTGTAGTTGATGAGCGATGCAGAGTTTCTTGGGAGAAAATAGAACTACGTTCCACCTAATGAAAGTAAATTCTGTATATACTGCCGCATCGATTAGGGTCTAGGGTTTGTGTTCGAAAGGTGGTAGATGTTTCACTCTAGGTAAAAGGTGAATTCGAATTCAACCAGTAGTGGAGAAATCTAGCTGACAGCTGCTTAAATCGATAGTTCTTCCATCGATTCCAGACGAATGCCACACCTCTACCTTAACAAACGAGTCAAGAACCGCGCGCTATATTTCCTTCCTGACTCATGTCTCCTTTCTACACACACACACACACACACACACTTACGGGTCCTATACAACCACACATGTCGGGATCTTCATACTTCTCCCAGTTGGAACGGCTCTTCACTGGGAGAGATACTTTGGGAAGGAAAATCACGCAAACCGACGTGCAGGCTGTATCGCTGAATGAATGAATGAATCTATCAACGATGCCTTATTTTCCGTGACGAGTCTCGGGCCAGAGCCTGAAATTTCCGGTACGCTCCTTTTACCACCTAGAGAAAGAAGGCATTACTTGGGCGATGAAATAGGAGATTTAGAAGTTTCTAATAGGCTTCATTTAGGCTTGAAGGTATTTTACAGTGCAGTAAATCTACAACATGGGACACCCGGCTTTACTTCCCGTCCAAAGGAAGGAGTACTAGGGATATTTTAGGTTTATTTGGGTTTGAATCGCGAACTTGAAGATAATTGTTCGATGCGCTAACCGTTACCCCACCGGAGCTACTTACACCACCGGAGACATCAGAGCTATGGGCGGAGCATACACCAACCGACTAGCTGAATCTCATGTTCCAGTATGGAACACCGCCACCTCTCGAGATATAACCTGCAGCACAATTCCCACAGTAGTTGACGCACTCGAATGACACAAGCGGCTCAATCGACTTCCATGGAAATTGTATTTTGCTGTTCAAAATTGATTTCATTTGAATTTTACCAAATTTTGTATTCAAAATAATAATAATAATTCGTTTTCTATTCAATTTTCATTTGACACTTTTCTTGTTATGTATTTTGTGGACCAAGGTGCCCAAGGGTGGGCTTAATGTAAGCAGTTTTTGTTTATTAAAAACACCTAAAGGAAAATTAATCGTTCAATATACCATATGCATTGAACGATTATGCAATACTTCTTTGTAATAAAAAACATGCGAATTAAACATAAAGAGGTAAAAACAATATCTGAAGTACGTCTTCCCCCAACAATAGAAGCAAGCAACTCAGGTTTATTTCATGTAGTATATGTTTATATACAGTAAACCCTCATTAACACGAATTCCAAGGAAAAGAAATAATCGGATAATAATAATATATAAAGATTTGTGGAATCAGGGAATTATGAATGTCCATATTTCCGTACTATCTTTCCGGGACCGGCATTTTGTTCGTGTTACAGCGAAATTCGTGTTAAACGACTTCGGTCTAAAGAGAATTTACTGTATTTTACTGATTCTCTAACAATGTGAGGAGTGAGGTAATTCAATAAATAAAAATAAGAAAATAAATTGGATAATACCATCATGAAAATTCTCAGAAATCAATTATACCCTCTTCCTAACTACATTTCAAGAAAACACCGCATCTAAAGAAAATTGGATAGTAAAAATATCATAATTCCTCAGTAAATGTGAGTAACCTGTGCGAAATATATATTCCAGGAATACCAAAGGAGTTCAGGAACTTTTTCGTAACTGTAATTACTCAAGAAATTAAAATAAACCACCAACTAAATGTATGTGTTAATATTTTCTCAGCTTAAATATGTTCCCTACTTGCAGCCTTCAAGCTCGTTAAATTGTTAAAGTCCAAAAAGTTAATTGTCTTCTTTAGAGATTTTGAAACTAAGGGTGCTATCAGCAGCAACAATCCCAAGAGAGAAATGGTAATCTTAATGCATGAACTAAACTATGACCTAATTCATTCCACAAATGGGTTTTTAGTAATTAGTACAGAAGATGAGTTTTGAAATACGAAGGAAATTTAATGGGCCAGGAGACGATAGGGACCCAATCTGACATTTTAATATACGTAGTCTATGTTTATTTCTATTGTTTTTCATTATTTGCCATTATTTTTTGTTTGTTTTTTTTAAATTCTGAACTGTAAAGCTCAAGATGTACACAGGCAACTGACTGAATCTATAATCTTAATATCTTATAATTAAATAATTTCATTTTATCTCCTCTTACCTTTATTCTTCTCCACCAACACCAAATTTCAAATGAGGTCGAGACCTTCCATCATCTACACTACTTCTTCCCCAGATGTCCCTTTCATGTACGATAAATATTAACAATTCTCGTCAAGTTAATTACTCAGAAGGATTGTTACTCGTAAGTTAATTTCCACAACAACTTCTATACCGTACACGTACACCAAAGTAACACTTTCGAAAGTAAACGCTGAAGGTAAGTACTAGCTTCCATGCGTGTGTGCTAACAAATATTTTAGGATGTCGTCCGGACGGCCGAGATCGGTAAGGCAGTAGAGCCGTAGGAATCTCGGGCTGAAGGATCGCGGTTTCGAGTCGCACCTCGGACATGGTTGTATTTGTGTTCGTCCTTTTACCCCTATCATCGCAATCATGTCTATCGTCCACAGTTATCATTAATATATATATATATTAATATATATATTATTATATATATAATATATATATATATACATATATAGTATATTGTGTGACCTTAAATAATAAAAAATATTTTTGTATTCTTTAAAGGTCCTTAAAAAAGAATTTATAGTTGCGAAATGATTACCTCCTTGATTAAGATAACTCTTGATTAAACCTCTTGTTAATTGCGCGTAGGTTAATAGTGATTTCAAACACATTAAAGAACTGATGGAATCATTTATCTAACAAAAATAAAATATCTAGTTCGAACGAAGAAAATGTATGAATGTATGATAACTACTGAAAAACACAAAAATATCTCTAACACTAGGTCAATAAAAAAATTTAGAGTTTATATGGAAATATTATATATTCATTAGATAGATTAAGACTTAAGCACTGCAAATTATCTCTATTGAAGTTTAATGGGTGGGAAATCCTCTCTTAAATGTGATCATTGTAAAGTTCCTCTAAATGTTAGACCTATTTTAATTTATTGCTCAAAAACTTGAGGCAAAAATAACAAGTAGAAAGCAAACTTGAAAACATCCTAAGTGCTCAAGACTATCAAAAGAAAATAATTGATTTCGCTAAAGAAATGAACTTTTTCCATGTTATTTACAGATGACTGCTTAAACACTGACGGGATAAAAGCGGAAGGGCACGAGCAACGAAGTGGGCGATAAGTTACGTTAGGGTTGGGGGAGGGGGTGGTAGATGGCGTGATTAACATTTCACGGATGACTGACGCCCTGATGTCGAAATGGCCCGAACTCTCTCTGCGGTGGTTGCTTGTTAAAAATCCTGTCCAACTGCGGATAAGGTTCCAGTCAATGGACTCAGGTATGCCTCGGCATGCCGTTACCAGCTGAGCCCGAACTGCCACTCATCGCCGACCACTCCGGACGGGCACATCTTGGCGCGGTGGCAAATGTCTGGGCAGCCTGGAACTGGCGATCCCGCAGAGGTGTTTAGTGTGAGCGCCGCTTCTGCCTCAGGCGGTGATGGCCGGTGTGCGTGTGCGGCGTGGCACAGGCGAGCGCGTGCCAGTGTGTTCGTCCACGTCACGTAGGACGCACTCCGGGAGTCATGGTGTGGGGTGCCATCTGCAATAACGTGGACCATGGAACCGTGGACCGGAAACGTCACATCAATACTGCGGGTAAATTTGAGGGCACTTTACATGAAGCCTCTCGGACATTTTCAAAATTTTCCCCAAAACGGCTCCAAATGTTTCTTTAAATTTCTTTTGAAAATAAATTAAAATACACTTATAAAGGTGACATAGGTCAGATTTTCACCGTTATCTCTGAATTTTAGAAAATTGTAAGAGTGAAATTTTTCCGCCTCTTTCTAGAATAACAAAACTGAAGGTAGAGGTTTTTCCGCGTTATAAAACTTGTTGTTCAGAGTGAGTTCTTTCATTAAACTCATGTACATTTTTTACCACCTTTGAGTAATTTCCGCGCAATATTGCGTGCAATATTTGCAATTTTAAAAAATTACAAAAACAAGAGTTTCTCAAGACCGCTCCAATTTTTTTCTTTAAACTTTTGGTAGGGATAGTGCTAAATGCAGTCTATAAGATGACATAACCGCCATATCGATCTATCCTTTTCTTCTCTCAATAATTACAAATAAGTAATTTATATAACTAGTTTTCACGATGTTAATATTTATATTAGCAGCGATTTGTTCACGATATTATATTTATGAGTACATGTGGTTTAAATAATGTCACGTTAAGTTTCTCGTACTCTCAACCGTTTTCTGTGAAAACTAGCTCACAATAGCTGCATTTTCAGAAACGCTTAAACGCCATTTTCTCAAAATCTGCTCCAAATGTTTTCTTCAAACATGTCGTACGGATAGCGACAATGACACTTTCTTAATATGACAAAGTTAATTTCGCAATATTTTGTATTTGTTCAAAAAATACAGAAATGTAACGCGCCCTCCGCAGGGACGGATCATCTGGGCCGATCATTTGGGAGACGAGCATCGCAGGTGTTTGTTAAATAATACTCATTTGTTATTATATTATTTATGAACTGTAGGTATCATACTATGCAATATTATTGTTTAAATAATTACATAATACGAACATAATATTTAAATCGATTTTGCCTAACAAAGGAAGGTAATTGAAAATTCTAGGCCTTTTGAGGGGAGCCATGGCTCCCTCTGGACTCCCCAGCGTTCCCGCGGCAGGCAGGTGGTGGCGGTCGCCCCAGCTGCGACTCGCTCAGCGTTCGTCACGCAAGACCAACGTCGACTGCTACGATCCCTTTAGTGAAGTGCGCTGACCGAACCAATAACACATTGGGAAGATACAATAGCCTCTAGCATGTGTGATAAGCGGGGTCTGTTAACTACCACTGACCCACGCAGCAAAGCTCTCATAGGTTCTCCAATAAGCTTTGACAACTCTGTTGTGACTACTTCACAGTAGTGGAGCTAAAACAGCTCGCTCTTTCTCCTGCATATTTTCACGCAAAATTATGCAAAATGTCATCGAATTTGACATGACTTTATTTCAAAATCTATCTTTTAGGAACAGATTTCATTGAAGGAAAAAAACATCTATGTTTAATGTTTTAGTTGAAAGGAATACCCCGAAAAAATTTTTGAATTTTAAGGGTTTTTAACAAACATGAGACCTGCACCATTCTCTTAAAAGTCCTTCACACTATCCAACAACAAACTTTAATAAAAAATGATTGAGCCTTTTTTTAATGTTCCAAGGGCTTCATGTAAACTACCCTCAAAAATTAAATAACAGTTTCAAATTCAAAGAACCGCTACATCAGCCAGACCGATTGGGGAATATCAATTTTGGAAAAAATCGGCTCAACAGTTTGGACTCCACGCCGCAGCTGTCGAGTGATCAAGTGAAGACCAACGAAATACGATTCTTCTTTAATAGTGTTGTGTGGTGCTTCAAATATGTGGCTTGTGTGTGATGTAGTGTGGATTTTATCAGATTCGCCATTATCACGTTGGAAAGACTAAGATAAGGAAATTTTAATTTTTTTAGGCGCCTTGCTGAATCTCTTTAAGTGTCTGGTACAAAAGTTAAACATTCACGAAAAGAACTGTAACTTTATTTTCTAACATTTATAGTTTAAAGAATTCCTTTAGATGTGTTCATCCCCAACTCTACAGAAATTGTTTTCTTCGACATGTTGGTTTTTAATAATAAAAACGTTTGAAACACAAAGGCTCTGTTGAATGTAACTGGATGGTTGCACAAAAATTCAAATTCGCCAGGGCACATGAAATGAGTTCATCGAGAGCATTTCAGCCTTCACTAATGATTTTGTGCAAATAGAATTGGCAACGTCTGAATATTTTATATCCAATTCAATCACACGACTAATATATAGGGTAAAGACGACTCGGTGTGTCTTTCAGGAATATTGTAATTTAGAAGAAAGTTTTTCTGCAGTCAATAAGAGAATAAATTAATGAAGCATCACATGCAATCCTTGAAGATCGGAAAGAACGATTTGGGGAACAAGAAATCAGTGATTTCAATTATTAATATAAGCATGTCTGAATTCATATTTCCCTTCTTGCTCTTCACCTGCCTAACGACCCCTGCTCTAACCTATCACACCCACGAGCCGTCACTGATACACGCACGTGTACGAGAAGGTAAAAATATCCTCTTTTGGTCTTCACGTATTTTTCTTTGCGCTAAGGGCATCGTAGACGCAAACACTGAACGCAATTAGTGTAATAGATGCACATGTTAATTTATGTTTACCCAAATGTTTCAACTTGTCGAAACTCCTCGAAAATACACTCATTATCACAATGAGGTAGGAACCTGCGTAATGGAATACAACAAAAGTATTTCTCTTTGCAACAACGCGCTAAATAGTGCGTACCGGGAGGGGTGGCTCAGGGCACAACTGATGTCACTACATTGCCTGTGACCGGGAGGTCCTAGGCTTCTACTCCCAACGGCGGCAGGATTTTCCACACAAACTTCGTAGCTAGGTTCAGTACAGCCGCTGTCTGGAGGATAATTCTAGTAGCTATCTGCTCTGATCGGTAGTTTTCCATGGTTTCTCCGATCAACACCAGTAGAATGCTGGAGCAGTACCCTGCGAAATGGGCCATGGACCGCGCGCGATCTTTCCTTCCTCTTCCTTACCCTACACTCATCCCTTACTTACACACAGTTACATGCACTACACCACCACACATGCCTTCACCCTCACCCTACCCTCATCCCCAACCTCCCCATCCCCGTCACCGAAACACCCTAACCAAATAACCCGTCTTTCCCTCAACATGGTAGCCCTCCAACCCATTACTCAAACTCCCGATCTCCGTCCCTGTGCAGGGGAGAGGATTCCAAAGCTGGAAATTTAAAGTCAAGAGAAGGCTCCAGTTCGAAGGGACCCCGCAAGGGGCCAGGCGAATGCCAATTATCACTCTGCAACGTAATACGTACACAGGGCGGGAAACCGTTCGGGAGCTTAGAGCTTGCCCCGCTGGTGGGAGACACCTGGTCGGGAAACCCAACTAGTCGACGTTAAGTTGGCGCCGGATATCGCCATCCAGCGGGGCATGATCGCCATCACCCCTTCCCCGGGCGAAAACATGCACCACAATTATGGAAGTAAAGGCCTTAGCATTTGACGAACCCGGGAGTACTCACTACTCAATCAATCAGTACGTGGCTTTATGGTGTACGGATTGTGTTTCCGGAACGCTTCATAAAATCTTGTGCAAATTCCTAATTCAACAAAAGGGGAAACAAACTAGAGGGCATGTTACTGTTAGTGTTAATCACAGAATTTATTTGAGAAAATCGAAATGTATCAGACGAATGCTGGACTTATCTTTAATGTAATATGATATTCACTAACCTTTGCATTTAAAATCACTCTTCGAACGTAAGAAAACTCGCTTCGCTAACAATGTCGCATTCACATGTTCTCTCGAAGGGGAAATGTGAAATACTTTCGGTGTATTGATTACAACTAACAAATAAAGTAATAAATGACCACAGATAAGCGTTTGTTCTCTTAAACCTAGATTACAAAGACGACCTGTATCAAACATAATTAGAAAGGCGTAGTGACAGACCACTTTGGGTAAAAATAAAAGAAAACTCATTTTTACAACGAAACACTAAATCAATGGATGGAACTTGTACGAAATAGAGTTACAAAATTATTTTGAAGGTTTTTGTTGATACAGCTAAAAGACTTCAGTCACAGTAGACGCTTGAAGCTTGCTGTGCTGGTGCTTTTGAGAAGCACCTTGCATGATCAGCAGAAGTACCTTGTCATGCAACTTTATTTATGATCGCCCAATTAGGATTGCCCGATCGCTCGATTATGATTGGTAAATGTTCAGAACAAAACTTAAATGCCACAAGACGAGGAGTTCGTATTCATTACTCACAATATTAGCCAATATAGCGCCCAAAGAGTCACTGATGCCGACTTCTGGACGGCGCGTGTTAAAAAGTTGTATACTGGAAATGGGCACGCGCACAAGGATACGTTTATTTCACTGGATAGACACACAATGAAGGTACTCAAGTGTTCGAAAAACGGAGAGTGAGGGGAAGGGGGTGGGGTATTAACAGTTTATGCTTATACAATTAACCTTATACTGTACTACAAATTATGGATTACTTCGCTTTTACATCAGGAACCCTCTACCTTTCATTTAAAGCACATTTGGTTTATGTTGGTGGAAACCTCAAGCTTCTTTCTAAACAAAAAACATTACTGATTTAACTATAAACATTTTAAAAAATGTGATAGACTTTAATAAAAATCCGAACTTATAAATGAACATTGTTCTATTCGAGTAAAACATTTCAAGAATAAGTGCCAGCCATTTTTCAGACGATTTTGAAGATATCACAGCGGTTTCATGCAAGTATCTTAAACATTAAAATATTTTAATGATCTCCGGAATATCACTACTAGTTTGTATTCCTGGCGTATTGTTCAAGTGTCTAGCAACACCGCTTGGAAGTCATTATTGATATTCCCATGTACCGGGCACTTGAGATCGTGCAACCGCTTACGTTTACGTTCCGCTCATTTGTTCCTTTAGTTCCGACGCACGAGGACGCTCCGAGGGTAATATCGCTTGAATGTCGACAGATATGAAGAACGTAAACCTTGCAACGGTAGATAGAAAATGAGAAATAAGGCTGAATATTAAGATAATACGGTGTTATGACACGGAAATCTCCCTTCTTAATACAGGAATGACAGATATGAGTCGGGGCATCAAGAGACCACTGCGAGGCCTCTGTCGGAAGCTTCTATGGTTCGAGCCCCGACGGCGGCAAGATTTTCGCCACTCACAGCTCGGCCTAGCTACGAATTCAGTCGCTGTCTGGAGGAGAATTCTATTGACCGGCTGCTCTGATCGTAGTTTTTCGAGGTTGCTCCGATCAGAACCACACGAATGCCGGAGCAGTACCTTAACAAACGGGCCATAGACCGCGCGTGATCTTTCCTTCCTTTTCCATGTCCTATCATCACCCCTTACTTACACACACACACTTACATGCAGTACACTATCACACATGCCGGGAGACCGGTCGTGAGCTTAGGGCTTGTCCCGCTGATGGAGATACCTGGTTGGGGGAAAACTCCGCTCGCCAGCGGCAGGGAGGCGCCGCATCTCGCCACACAGCGGGTGAAGTTCACCGCCACCGCCATGCGAACAACACACACTACACTTACGGGACTAATGACTACATTAGTTGACGCCAATAAAACAGGGGGAAAATCTATAGCAATATGTCCCTGTTAGTTCTGTTTAAGAACGCTTATTAGATTGTTTGGTCGCAAAATATAAAGAAATATCTAATCGTTTGGTTTTTTTCTAAAGTAATTCAGATCTTAGTACTCAAGATATGGTACAAATCAAAGTTATTCTAAAAATAATACTGTATTTCTTGATACTTTCTTGATAATGTTCATCCGACTGGAAGTGAGGAAGAAAAAATGCGGTACTTAAATACTTTAATATCGTTGGAATAAATAATTTACTTTTCTTGCTGTGAGTCAATTCCTTTATTCAAAATGTATTTCCCAATATAAAACCACCTTGCGAGAACTCTCTTATTTTATTGCATTTACCTGCTTGGATAAAAATATTCAGCGAGTCTTTTATAAAATTTTATTCTGTTCAAAAAGAATCATGAATGTAACAGACATCGTCCAATATTCAATTATTAGAACTCAGAAAATATATACCGTGATAACCTCAACGGAGTTTATAAGTCATGGAATCAGATTTAAAGTGGAGATATTTCAAATTCAGAGAGATATATTTAAAATTAAAGCTCTTTGTCCAAATGATTGTCTTAGAAGTTGCGTTTTAAGCAGTAATGTGTGAACATGTGCTAAATTCCCAACTTTCTGTCGTCTGAAGAAAGGGAATTTGTCAATAATTGATAATTTTGATAATTGTTTTACAGTGTGCAGTTAGGTCGGTAGTTTCTTCAAGACAAGTTTATGTTAACTTTGTGAAACTATATTTAGTATTTATTTTTAAAGAAAATTGTTTAAGATAACAGTTTTTAATATTAAATATTTAACATATAAACAGTTTATTCAGATATATTATACAATATAAGTTGTGCACAGCAGTATTATTTGGTAAGTACAAGTCACATAGTCCATAAGCAGACGTTCAGGAAACTAATTATTTCCACATTCAGGCTAAATGTCAAAACAAGTAAGTATTATATTGTAAATAATGATAAGATTTAAATAGAAGAATTACGTTTTACTAATGTACACAACTCTATACGGAATGCACCTTGATAAAAACTTTTGCAGATCTCAGTAAGTTATCATATAACGGTATGTCATTGGAATAAATCAAAATGTTTAAGAATGAGAGGAAGTAGACAAAGAGAGGTTGAGAGGGACATTACAAAATCAAGTAAGAAAGAAGTTAGAATTAACAGGAAGAAAAACATCTTAATTTTAAGAAAAAATACTCAATAATCAATCTTATAAATTAGTAAATTTAATAGATCCGACATGTGTATTCAAACAAGAATATGTTTTCATATACAGTGTTTCTAATGTTAATCTAGGAGGTAAGAAATTTTCTCGGGCTAAAATCTGTACCACCTGGAAATTAACAGGATAGGAAGTTGAAATCCTATGTCGCGTTAGAGAATTCTGTCTTCAGCCCAGATCTTTTAGTTGAAAAATCTATAGACAAAAAAAGAAAACAATTATTTTAATACAAATTGCGTTAATTTCGTACGAACTTCGCTTGCAAACATTTTTGCGTGCAAAAAAAATGAGTGACAAGCGGGTCCTTCCGTGGACGAACGCCTTTGGGCTCGAACCCACGGGGAGGGGGCGCCAAGCTCTCCTTAAGAGGGAAAAGAGAAAGGGCGTTCTAAGAAAAGGTGTCATTTATGCTGACTGGTTTTCAACGACCCTCCAGCCCTTGGAAATTCCTCTGCTAAGGTATAACTTCCAACTGTGACCATGGAAAGGATATTCAATTGTTTACTCTTGTCCTTTGCGACCTCCACTCGAATACTTCAACAATACCTTGAAATTCCTGATAGAGTTTCCAAAGGAAAATCAACAAGAAATTGCAACTAGTTTTAAATTATGAATAATTAATTCATTACACGTTTTTGGAAATATCTATATGATGAATTTGGGCATCTGATTAAAGGATGCCGTTCATCTTCTGTGAAAGAATTAAATTTCCAAATATTAAAGCAGGAGGTACTGGAACTATTTAAGTAGCCACACTCGTCGACTAATTTGTTTGTGACAGTCCCAGAAATCGTCGAAGGAAAAAATATGAAGGCCAAAAGAGAATATTAACATTTTATTTAATACCAAGAAACAAATAACAATAATTTACTTGTTACAAGAATTCAACTTGCAAATACGAACTTAATTAATAAGAGATTAATAAATACTAAAATCATTTCCGAGAACTATGTTGAATAACTGAGTTTCTGTAAACGTTACCTGCAACGCCGCCAACATTGTAATTTAATAAGGTGTGAAGGTCGGAGAATCAGACGAGAAAGTACCCCCAATTATTATTATTATTATTGTTATTATTATTATTATTATTATTATTATTATTTTATTTTTATCGCGCATTTTGGGCTCCACTGTCCAATGCGCGTTTGAACTTCGCCCCGTGGGATGGCGTAGACCCGCGTCATCGGCGCATCGGGTTCGCTTGCTCCGCGCCGCAGCTGCGCGCGCGCGCAGGCAGGTGTCAAGGCTCCGGGCGCAGACTCCGCCCCCGCCCCGCCCCCGCAAGGCTCCGGTGCTGCGCCCTGGCGGACGAGATGGGCGCTCGGCGCGGGCCGGCTCGATCTAGTGATGCGATATCGACAACATCCATGTTTAAAATATGGATGTTAATTTTGAGAAATTCCAACAAAAACCGTCGACGTTTTTAAACATTGATGCTGTAGCTCGTTTGGAAATAAGGAGTTAGCAGACAGCACTATCGATCTTCTGCGCATGCACAAATGCCCTAAAGTGATGCGAAACTTGAATTGAAATGAAACTCCTTATTCACTTAAGATCAAATTTGTGCGCAACAAAATTTAATTTGACAGTGGCCGTGTACATTAATTTATAATTAAAATTTAACTTAAAATAGAGTTATAAAACGCCTCTCAATGAGCAAAATACGATGAAAGACGAAGGAAATACTAGGTAATCTCGCACGTGGGATAGTACGGTCGATGAAAGTACTACAAGCCGAATGCATAGACAGTGGCTCTATCAGTTATTTCTTCTTTTAACGTTTACAGAATTGGGAATACAAATTTTATTCCCCCATGATCAAAACATTGAGCATCAAACATCGATATTCAAAAAACATCGTATATTCAAAAAACATCGTATTAAATATATCGATGTACAAAACATGGATGTTGAGAAAACATCGATATCGTAGTTCGATTTGCACGGGGCCGGCTTAATTACGAGAAACGCGGCAGAAGTGCGACTCGAGTTTGGGAGGGGGTCAAGCGAATTGCTCTTCCTCCAGCTTCACGAAAGCAACGCTTTCTCCTTCATCGTTTCCGTTCATTATTATTATTACTATTATTATTATTATTGTTATTATTATTTTAGGTTTCTTTTTAACAACTTGGCCATGTAGCGCCTAGTGTAATTGTTTGAACTGCAGGTAGAATTAGGAAGAACACGTAGGGACTACACGAATGCACAAACATCCGTGGCTGAGGCGGGATTAGAACGCGCTTCCCCTGGAGCCGAGGCAGCTACGGCCCTTCAGCCTTTCAGCCCTTCAGCCTAGAGAGGGCGGCTATCGAGGGCGTTTCTCTTTCATTGGTTATGAGTTATTTTTGGAATCTTAAGTCATAGTTCTGTCTTATCGGTTATCCAGGAATCAAGTCGGAAGCGTCGCTATGCTTAGTCCCCTCGTGGAAACTCCTGCGCACGACTTCCCATACACTCGTCGAAATCTTATTTTAGCTTCTGTCGAGCTAGAGAATAGGTTTGTTTTGTTTTGATAAGCAACATAGCGAATGGATAACTAGTTCAAAAATAGAACTTGCAATCGGCCTCCCTTGGCAAAGGACCCCAAGTACAGAAGATGTTCGATTAATTGATTGATTGTTTGCGATTCAGGACGCATCAACTGACGAATTTATTAGTCCCGTTAGTGTAGTGCATGTTTTCCTTGGGAGGTAGTTGTGGTGTTCCCCGTTGGATGGCGAGATGCGGAATCGTCCTAGCGTCGGAGCGCGGGCTTTTCCCTAACCAGGTATCTCCCACCATCGTGACACCGCCGCAGCCGGGACAAGCTCTAAACTCGCGATCGGTCCCCCGGCATGTGTGGTAGTGTAGGGCATGAGAGTGCGTGTGTAATTACGGGGCAGGATAGGACAAGGAAGAGGAAGGAAAGTTCGTGAGCGGTCCATTCGTTAGCGCCCTGCTGCGGCATTCACTAGCGTTGGTCGGAGCAACCACGGAAAACTACCGATCAGAGCAGCCGGCCGCTAGAATTCTCCTCCAGACCGCGTTTGATCTCGACCTCGCTGACAATCTAGTGCCGAAAACCTTACCACCGTCGATACTCGAACAACAGGACCTCCCCGTCGTTGATGCCCTGAGCTACCTTACGCCGTAAGATGTTCGAATGTATGTGCTCTTGCCGTACTTCAAACATTGAAAATATTTTAACATAAACCTGTAAAAAATGGTTGAAATGTTGCTAAATCCATGTATCAATATTTTCTAATTACATAAAATGCTCTCTCAATCATTTTGCAATTTCGTATAGTAGATTTGGCCTTGCCCCGTCCCGATTGTACCAGGATAGCATCAGAAGGTAACTTGCACCGGCATACAAATACATTATTCTCCGAGTCCATCGAACTAGGAAATTACCACGCAGCATGCATTCTCTGTATTATTTACCTAACCATTCCATACATTGGCGGATCCAGCCAATCGGGGGCGGGGGGGGGGAGACATCGTAGAGTTTAGTTAAGTAATAAACGTATTTGTTATTACACTTTATATAATTTATGTTCTGTAGATCTGGTACAATACAATATTATTCTTCAGGTAATTCGAACATAAATAAATATTGAAATCAATTTTGCCAAATAAAGCAAGGTAAACGAAACCTCTAGACCTTGGAAAGGTCATGCCCCCCCCTCCCCGGACCAGCCAGTGAATCTCGGAGATCGTCGATAGAAAGATAGCACCAGGCAGAAATAAGAAAGCACCAGGCAGCTGGCATTCACCGCATTATCCATTGAAGCATTCGATAAAGCGTCCAACCTTTTTCCTGAGCAAAATTCCAAAGCTGGCTTGCAAGCCCTTCTCGTAACGGGTCCGCGGCCAAAAGAGGCAACGGGACGCCCGGAGAAACCCTCGCAAAAGAACGGCCCCCAGGGAATTCCCGTCCGCCGCTCTCCGCCGGCCCTGCGACAAAGGCCGCGACGCGACGCGACGCGACGCCTTGGCTGAGGGGGCGTGTCCGATCCGAGCGGCGCGGCGATTCGCGAAGCCGCCAAAGAGGCCCTCACTCCACTTTTCGCTCTTTCCCCGGGCGGCTCCGGGCACGAGTAGGGATGGCAAAAGGCATAGATGGTTTTAAAACGTCGATGTTTTCTTCAGATCGATATGTATTCAGAAGCAACGATGTTTTTAAAATATTGATATTTTCGAGCACAATCTTCGAGATTATAATATCAATCTTTTTCTTTAGATTTTCTTCATATCAATATATATAAACATCGAGATTTTTAAACCTCATGATATTTTAAATAAAATTTCCAGTACAGAGTTGTGTGTGTGTGTATGTTGCTCAGAATGAACGGTCATTCACAACAATCACTGTTGTTGATCCTCAGACGGCTTGAAACTGTTTGCTATTCGCAACCTTTCACGAGTGTTTGTTTTAAATTTATTTATTTATTTATTTATTTATTTATTTATTTATTTATTTATTTATTTATTTATTTATTTTCCTACGTGGTAATATTCTTGAAATGTATTTTGAAACTTGACTACACAGAACATTGATTAGAAAATTACGATGACATTCAATTCAATGCAAAATATACATTAAACTAATATTGACGTGTTATGTATCACATTAGAACCAGTTTATTTTACTTGGATGGGTTTCATCCTATTTAAAACATCATGTAAACATCACATAAAACATATTTTAAAAAATCGATTGTATGTAAAACATATTTAAATCTTGTAATGAAAAAGCAATGAGAACAGTGAACATTGGAAAAGATCTCATCGAATGACAAAAGAAACTTTTTGTATGAATGAACAAGAGTTGGTAGAGGTGCTTAGGTGCTTATTATGGCAAGTTCTTAATCTCGATTAGAACTGACTTTACTCTCATGCCTATCTGGCTTCTGTGCAGGTCCATGCATAGTCTTAGTTTGATAACTATTCGTAAGACGTGTGTCCTCGTCGGAGAGCACTGTAAACTTAAGGTAAAAGAGTATTTCATAGCTGCCTTTTATATACAATTTTAACTAATTCCTAACGAGTACTGGCCCTAACGCAAGAAACAAAGAAACTTATTTGAAGGTTTTATCTAACACATACCAGATTTATTCTATTTTATGTAAAAGCAGAGCTCAACTTCACACTTAACTGTTATAAATCATCAAGAGAATGTATCTTTATTACTCTAACATCTCCCCTTCACTATTTTCTCAAAACATGTCTGGCAACACTATTGATATTTTGCTCAAATTTGCCCGTGGCGCTGGGCGCGGCGGGGCGCGGCGGGGCGGGGGCGCGTGGCGCGGGGCGCGGGGCTGACAAGTGCTTCCCCGCAGGCGAGCGAGCGCCGCCGGACAGG
The DNA here is from genome assembly GCA_017312745.1 of Gryllus bimaculatus. Classification (NCBI taxonomy): domain Eukaryota; kingdom Metazoa; phylum Arthropoda; class Insecta; order Orthoptera; family Gryllidae; genus Gryllus; species Gryllus bimaculatus. Next base: position 3,989,951 of record BOPP01000045.1, read on the forward strand.
CGGAGCTTTGGGAGTGGGGCAGCGACGGCGAGAGGAAGCAGCGGCAGCAGCAGCGACCTCCGCCTGGGCGCCGCGCGGCCCGCGCCGCCAGTGCCGTCTCGTCGCTTCCCGCTGCCGCACCGCCGCCCCGCTGCCGAGCCGAAGCTGCCTGCCCGAGCGTGCGTCTGCGAGCGTGTGTGTGTCCCGGAGGCCGTGGCCGTGTTGTCGGTGAGTGAACCCCCGCCCCGCCCTCGCGTGCGCGCCGCGCACGTGGCTGCGCCGTGTCGAAAGCTTCGTGTGCGTGGGGTGGCGGAAGTGGCGCGCGGGCTGGACTGCGTTCGCCGAGAGAGGCGCCGTGACTCAGCCTCGCGCGACGAGGGCCGACGGAGTTAGGAGACCCCGACGCGTTATCTCGGAAGAAGCTACACGAGCCGTCCTTAGATGGGGGAACGCATTCTACAGCAGCGTTGTTATGTCAGGCCCTCGCGTCTTCTTCAAATTATCGCATTTCTGACTGGGAGATTTAAATTGTTGAATAATGTTGGCTATAAATAGGGCAGTTTAAGTTTCCACTTGCAATATGAGTGAAAGGCGTACGTGTTAACTAGAGCATTATATTAAAAACTTAAATCGAACATAAGGTTGAAAATGCAATATTTGGGTCCTCTATTCAGGTTCGAATTCGAAGAAGGTTTGAAGGAATGCATTGTAGGGATATCTGTTTGTTTGTTTTTTTCTTTCGAGTGTGGTTAGGATTTTTTGCGAGTCAAAGGTGCAGGGGAAGGGATCTAGAGTAAATAATAGTATAAGTTAGTAGCTAGGTCTGTGATGTGATGTTATGTTCAATGGGTTCTAATTTGAATTCTTTACGAAGCTGATTGGTAACAAACCAAGGTGCATTGGATATTATTCTGAGAAATAGGTTCTGGATAATTTGTAGTCATCATTAGTACTCATTTGTAGTCATCAATTTTTTAGATTCTGTTTTTGGGGAGTTTATCCAGATGAGACAAGTATACAGCAGTGACTGTCTTAGGATGGTTTTATATATTGCAATAGAAGAGTGATATGGTAATGGCTGTTTGTGTAGATTAGAGGTTTCTGTTTGGTGTCTAAGTTTAAACCGAGGTATTTAATGGGTTTGTTAGGGAGCACCAGTTTATTGTATTGCTATTTTTTGTTAGGTGGGAGAAGTGTAGGGTCTTGGTGTAAATGTTTCTGTTGTATTCACTTAGATTTAAAGTTCGGATGCCCAGCTATCGAGTTAGTTAAGGTATACACCGCGTGAAAGTATTCCTGGCATTACATCTGTTCACTTGAGCTCGCTGATAAGTATCGAAAAGGCAACGCGCTGACACCTTGCCTATTTCCTGCGAAAGGGAAACCTTGGATAAACCTCACCAGCTAATGGTGCGGCTTCTACTCAGAAATAAAAACTGATATTTTTACGCATTTTAATCTTATTACTCCAATATACAAAATGAAGTTATAAATGAATATTTCAAAAAATTCCAAAATATTTTTATAATCGCAGTCAATATTGAATGTATTTTAGATGATTCAAATTTGAATTCCCAATACAAATCGATTGTCTCGAACGATTTTATTTGTCATACAACTTTGAATAAATGTTTTTGAAATTAATTTTACTTATTTATTTTTTTTTAAATACTCAGGTTATAAAAGGCCACGTGCATCACGTATAGCTCCTTCGAATAAGTGTTAGATTGTAAGCCTCCTAAATTAAAATACTGTGTCTTTCTGTGTCGTGTAAACTTATTCAATATTGCTAAGAAATCGCGAGAAGACGCAAAGTAAAAAGAACAAAATATAAAACCACAGTTTTAAACAGCACCAAATGTGACCAGACATCTGAAATTAGCCGGGGAAGTCCCTGCCCCGTATTTTTCTTTTTTCTTTCTTCTTCAGTTTTCCCCCTCTAGTTACCCTGGAGAGGCGGGAATTTGACTTTTGGGGTACAGTATGAATAACTGCAGCCGATTTGGCTTGTGCAGGTAGGGAAGGCTTTATTACTTACTTACAAACTAAAACTATCTTATAACTATATACATTATCACTTTGGGTTTTGTTAGTTTTTAGACTTTTTTTAATTATTTAATTGGGAGTTCTTGGAATTTTTTTAACAGAAAAACGTGATGCTAAAATATCCGTTTTTGTGACAGTGACTTGTCAGCATAAAATGACGTCAACAATATTAAATTTATTAGAGGTTATACCACGAGTGCTTTGAAAATATTTGATAAATTCCCGACTCGCAAAGCGAGGAGGGGATTTATCTGAGAATTTCCAAAGCACAAGTGGTACCATTTAGTTAGACTTCTACGAGTGAAATTATGTCCAACAAAGTTTTAAAATGCGTCAAATATTGAAAATAACTGAAAGCTATGTCAAAATCAGAGGTTATGTTATAGTACATCCACTGCATTTTGGAAACCGACATAGCGATCGATGTATTCCGCCTCCTTAGATAGACGAGTCACAGTTTAGGGTAGGTAGGTAGGTAGAAGCGCTAAGAAAAATCTGTTAGAAAACGCGAAAGTTTTTTGAGATACACCGCCCTGATTGGGGCATTTTGTATTTATTGATTGTAAGCACTTTTGATTTTAATTCCACGAGTGGAATAGTCATAATAAATTCCGTTCGCTTCGAATTCGTTTATAAAATATTAATATATTGTGCTCACGTTTCACGTAACGACAGTCTTTAGAGAGTCGGCTGAGATTTCTATGACGAGGAAACGCAACTTTGGTGCAATTTCAACATCTGTATGCGTTATCATTAGTGATATCGCTAAGACGAAATTCAATAATATGATCCTTCTGCTTCTGAGTGTTTCTGTACGACTTAATATGCAATCTTAATAGAGAAATACTGATCTACTTCACAATAAATGAAAGTGCAAATTAAACAAATATATACTGCTTTATTTCTAATGTTCCCTTCTAAACGATTCTTTAATTGGCGTGAATTTAATGTTACTTCATCATGAAAGTTACACATTTGCGTAATTTTAATTTCCAAAGCTAAATATTTGTGATAAAATAGTGTTTAACGTCCTCTTGTGTGTTTGCGACCAAAAGCCAAATGTCCCGTTTTTATGACTTCACACAATAGACACCGTAACCAAAAGTCTTTTACGGGAAGGACCCTTGAAGGGATGGGATTATGGATCGGGGAAATACCCCGCGGAGGGCTCGTGGGGTTTCCCGCATTATTTGTACTTGACCGCGCTGCCAGGGGCGAGGCGCCCCGCCGGGGACCCCCTTCCTCAACCTCTGGCGGATCCAGGGGGGCGGGGCGCCCCGAGGCCTAGTTTTCGCATGTTGCCTTCTCCTATTTAGCAACATTCATTTAAATATTTATTTATGCTAGAATTTATTTGTTGGTATTTATTGTTTATTGCTGGTATTTATTGTTTATTGCTGGTATTTATTGTTTATTGCTGGTATTTATTGTTTATTTGTTGGTATTTATTGTTTATTTGTTGGTATTTATTGTTTATTTGTTGGTATTTGTTGTTTATTTGTTAGTTATTTTCTTGTTTATTTGCGTAATTACTGATTTTTTTTAAGCACTGTTTCTACCAACTGGCATCTCACAAGAAAGCACGTGATGCGAATTCGTTTTGTGGAAGGGTGAGATGCAAGATAATAAATGACGCACAATGTTTTTATTGTGCCTTTATGTTTCGTGTTAATGTTTATATTTATGGACTAGTTAACTTAATGCTACTGCGTTATTATATACTGCGAACCATTAGCATTGCTAATGCTAATGGTTCCGTGCAAATATTTTTCAAAACCATTTTGATTCAGCAGTGAATTATTTTAAAATGTTTATTTTAATGTATTAATCTTATCTCTTCACTACTACATTAATATGACTTCCAAACCACAATGTTTAAGAATATTCATTTTAGGGTAGTTATTTTATCTCATTGCCTCGATCTGTTTCCTTCTCTTCTCATATAATTAATTGTTAATTGATAATAGTCACTAGTTTTTATTCTGACTGGGGACCGTTCCTGGAACCTTTTTGTTTAATTATTATCCTGAATTTACTGTTTCATGTTTCACATTTCATCCGACTGTTATGCGACTGCCCGAAGGTTATACCAAATTTGCCCCGTCCTGATAAAAAATTACGTGTGGGTCTGGCAGGCCGTCTATACAGATACTCAGTAGCGAAATATGTAAAATAATTTGTTTCCTAGGATTGGGAACCCCCTTTGTATTTTCACTCTTAAATAATAATACTTGCTTCAGTTATCAACATTTCATTATGTATTAAGTTGCGAAACACACACACACACAGAAATTATATATATATATATATATATATATATATATATATATATATGTATATATATCATACAAATATCCTATGTGAATACTACAACAACTACAATTTTCTTAAACACTATCTTTCTTTCATGAATTCTCTTATTCACCTTCTCAAATACTCGCTACAATTCCCTCCTATTTTGTTTGCATGGCCACATTTTCTCGTACTCATTTATTTACAAATTTTATTTTAACACTAAAACTTGGTCTTCTTACACTGGCAAATACAAATAAAAATAGTTTTTTTCCGTTTTGCTGCTTTCCTTTAGGAGATCCATGTATTATGTATTTTCACCACTATCAATTCTGTTGTCCTTTGTATTGTTTCCAAAATAAGGCTCACGTCGATTTCTTGTTTATACCCCCATTGTTGCTATCGTCCATATTTATAAGTACGTAAGTTTATTATTCCTATATAAATATCTTTGGGACAACCCGTCTCATTATGTCTTCTTAACTCATGTTGATTCACAACTTCCATTTTCGCTCTTCCCCTTTCCTTTTTTTTCTCTTCGTTTTAAGTTCTATTCCTTATGCCATTAACTCCCTTTCCCCACCCTGCGTTGCTAAGCCTAGAAACCCCGCTTTCACCCTTCAGCGTGGGTGTGCAAGTCCCTACTTGCATCTATGTACCTACAAGTGTGCGTCAGGGATGCCATGAGCAGAATTTCGCCAATTGAATGGAAAGAGGCGTCGACTTGCAGGACGAAAATGCATTTTAACGGGATCCCATCCATTGGAAGGAATACGTTATTAGCTGGGAGGATTTGAAGCAATGCGTAGTTGTTGTTTTTGCTTAAATCGGCAATACCCTCATTTAGTGCAACATTTATCAAATATTGACAGCTTCTGATACACATGTCCCATTCACAGGCGTTCGTTTTGAACGTCTTTCGAACATCTTTCATCTTTGTTAAGAAGTCAAATGCGGCTTTTTTTTCTCATTAAAAAGACATAAAATATTTTCTATAAATTGAACAAGCATTGAAGTTTTTTCATAGATAGGCTTTCTGCCCAAGAGTATTTAGTTTTCAGCATCTTGTTAAGGTGCAACTATTTTGAAATTGCCAGCTACGTTCGTGACGGGATTGGGAGAATTTGTATCCCTCAGTTGGCGGATTGTCCAGTTCAGACTGGGCATGTGTGAAACACACAGCCAGGGGCCGTCCGTACATGGCGTTACGCAAATTTGGAGTATTTTCAATACCCTCCTCCCCTCCTGCAACACACCCGAAACGCGCGTGTGAACCCACTTTCTAAACAATATTTATTTATTTTACAATTTGTATATTATATTTATATGTATTTAAAAATAATGTTTGCAGTTTTGTTTAAAAATTCCAATAATTTTCCCGTTTATTTTCTTGGCTCAAAATAGTATGTTGTTATGAACTCGTAAAAACGCGCTTTGCATTGTGAAATTGAAAAGAACAGAATGGAAGCGATATAATAGGACATACAATCTTAGACAAAAATATTAAAGTATCTCAATAAGCAAATGCTAAGCATTTTCACAGGATTTCGGATAGGTCATCAAAATATTACGATAAAATAACTTATGCAAAAGAAAATATCCCGAATATTTACCTTGTGTTTTCGCTCATTGTCGGTAGCCTGCAATGAACTTAAGAATCAATATTTTCTCGACGTGTTGTGCCATGGAAATCAAAGGGTTATTAATGCATGCGAGTCATTACATTTTAAGTTGTCCATTAAGTTAAACATGTTGTTCGCTTCATCTTCTGAAAGTCATACTTTCTGTGTGGTTCACAATGCCAGCCATTTTTGTTTTAAGCCGTGCGTTTGTAGACATCTACAGCTTTGTAAATTGCGCAGCGCAGCGCGTAATTTTTTTACGCGATGCAGTAAACTCTGGCGTATGAACAAAGTGATATTTATCTACCCAACATGTTTTATTCGGGTATATTTTCAACCAAAACTATCGATCACGAATGAACAAATGTTGATTTTCAGAGATTAATTTTTCAAAGAAGAAATAGTCACAGCCTTAATTTTACTATGCTTTTTCACATAACCGAGTAGTTATTCTAAGTAGTAAAATATCAATGATAAGTAGCAAACTTCTTAAAAATTATACTCAATTAAAATTTTGGATGTTTCTCCAATTATCAGCTGTAATACCCCCGTTGAGAGACCAGATACAAATCTGAAATTTGCATACGTAAAAAATAACTATGATGCCAAACGTCAGTGTAAATTTCAACTTTGAGAATGAACACATAGTAGGTGAAAATAATGGTAAATTTAGGCGAAAAATGCATCATTACCCCGTTGGGGAAACGTGGTGTAAAGGAGTATTTATATTATTTTCCCAGCCATTTTGAATTCAAATCTACATTGTGTTTACAATTATTTTTTTTAAAATAAACATGAAAGCAATGTTGTATTTCACGACCATCTGTAGTAGTATTCATTATATTGTTTATGGGTTTTGGTGCGTCAATTGAAACAATATTATCTCACTTTTCCGACGTTTCGCAGTTTATTTCTTAATCATAAGGGCTTGTTTTGGTAGAAAACATTTTACAAACATCGTAACACACTTCGACCCACTATGCCACGAGAGCTGGCATGACAACCCATACATGCGAGCTACATGTTCACATCTGAATCTGTCGTGATGTATTCGTATATGGAAGGTTCGCCACAATACAATTATTATTCACTGTAGATCTAAGAGATCAAGTTTCAGAAATATAATGGAAATATATTTACATATGTATGCTCTATAGGACAATACTGCTCTCCGCCTTGTCTTAAAAACCTTATAATTGTAATCAGTGATTTTTTAAATTTTATTTATTTTGAAAGGATAGGTTTCCGATGGGTATCGGACATTGTGTTTTCCTACACTCGATAATCATTTTAAAACACTCTTCTAACTTAAGAAAACTCGCTAACTCTTGTTTCGCTAAAAAGAACCTCATGCACGTGCTTTCTCCAAGAGAATATCTCGAAAGCTTTCAGTAGAGCGATTGCAACTCGCACAATGAAATAAAGAACAAATAAAGGCAGATAAGCGTTCATATTTTTAATTTTACCATATCGTTAAAATTTAGTGTTTACACTATTACTACACTGGTTAATAACGGCAAGCGGTGAAACATCTGGGCGTCACATTCATTTTTAGCAAACTTCCGAAATTTCATCGAGGACGAAGTTCAAACTTCTTTCTAAACGAAAACCCTTAGAGTTTAAATATAAAGACTTTTTTAAAAAATTCTTAATGTAAGAGATTTTATTGCTAATAGGAACTTCGCCATTCTTGCACATTCAATAGTGCACATGGCGCACACTTTTCGTATTTCCTCAAAAGGAAAGGAGGAGATGGGAACGTCGTCTTCTCGAAAGAGCAAATATTGCACATTCTTCAAAACAATGCGCATTTCTAGGCAAACGTTTCTAGCGTTGTTAAATTTAGCGCTTGATTTAGTTTTTATTTGCACCAGATCTGTGTTGGGTTGAAGCCTTGTAGACAGTAATAATGTGGTCTCTACTATAATACTCCTTGTAGTTTATCGAAGACTGCTAAAGACAGGTTATGTTTACGAAGTGAATTGTACTGAATATTGTCAGTACTTTAATACAAAATATAATATAGATATTAGAATTGAAAAGTAAAAGGTTCGTCACTCAGATCTAGATCAGCAATCGCATAATCCATTGAAAATGAATAATATGCAATTAGCTGATGTTCAGGTAACAAAATTTCTAGGGGTCTCAATTCAGTCAAACCTCAAATGAAACGTACATATAACAAAATTAAACACTAAATTAAGTTCATTATGTTACGCATTCAGAATTCTATCAAATTCTGTCAGCCTTCGTGCAGCTCGTTTCGTGTATTTTGCAAATGTACATTCTCGCCTGAGATATGGTATAAAATTCTGGGGAAACTCATCATGTAGTACTCACACTTTTAAATTGCAAAAGAAAATTATTCGAATAATGAAAAAATGCCATCCGCATTACCTTTGCAAGCCTCTCTTCCATGAGCTTGGAATCTTACCACTACTCTGCCTATATACTTACGAATCTGTAATATTTGTCAAAAGTGACTTACTTAAGGGTGGGAACATATTTTCATTCAATACTGATATTTATAACTACAACACGCGTCGTAAAAATCACGTTCATCAAGTGTCAGTATCAACAGCTCACTATCAGAAATCCACATACATGTACGTTACTTTGCTACACACTGCCAAATGACATTAAACAATTGAAGTCTGTTCACAAATTTAAGTTAAAAGTAAATTCTTTTCTGCTGCATAGCTGTGCCTATACAGTTAGAGACTATACTGATTCAAAAAGAAAAATAATGTTTATTTTAACAAAACAATGATATATAAAGAATTAGTTTACATTTGTATTGTTTAATGTTTTTTAAAAGACTTGTAACAAATATGTACTTCAGCTTCCGGGTCAATGACCCCCATCTCGGTCAGGTTTTATCCAGTTTCCCTGATCCATTGAGCAAATGCTGAGATGGCCCCTTGTTTTGCTTCTGGACGTAAAAGTAGCTTCACTATGCGCACGTTTTGTTGAACTCTCCTTTTGCTTGTAATGGTAAGAGTAGAGGTAAGGGCGAGTTACTATATTGTTAGCAATGCAGAAAAATCAAATCTGCAGTTCGTATACCGTTGCAAATAAGTTTTCTATAATTCGGGAACAAAAATGTCTAGTTTTTAAAATGTTGCTAATCTCGCTTTTTAATTTTTTTTAAATGTTATATTTATTTTTTAACTTTTACTTATATTTTAAATATTTATAGTTAAAATGACGGGAAGGGATTCTGAACTCAAGAAAACGTGCGCAGATAATCTTCTCTCCCCTACGTCACAAACAGTTTTTACTGTTTCTTTGACTGAATAAATCTAAATTAAATCTAAATC
>BOPP01000045.1:3999679-4048929 GCA_017312745.1 Gryllus bimaculatus
GGTGATTCGCAAGTGTTAAGAGGTGGTTATGCAGCAGTGCGTCAGCAGGAGTGGCCCCCTCTCCCCTTGCGTTGTGGATTCTCGCCGTGGCCGCAGTGGATGAGGCACCACTTCCTCCCCCCCTCCTCCAACACACGGCGCCGCGCACTGGTTCCAACTGGCCACAATTCAAAAAAGAGTGGAAGTTGGCGCTTAGAAGGTAGACCTGTCAAATCGTGTACTGATGTAATTAGTGCATCGTATATAATCGTAAAATGTTATATATATATATATATATATATATATATATATATATATATATATATATATAACATTTTAGGAATACATAAAGAATTTTAAAAATGAATGAAAATAATTACAAAGAGCGAACTACTGTTGCAAGCTATGTCAAGTAGGCTGGAAGTCGATATTCAGAAATTTAAATTGTACTGCTTGGAGGATGCAAAACTATACGTAGAACTGTATGCGTGGCATTGTGTCGACGACATCGATTCATGTGATTTAATTCATGAGTACGCAATAATTAAAGCTTCTCCGTTGCCAATTGGGAAATTGTTGGAAGGTGCACAGGTAGCCAGATATAAGGGTATTAGACGTTATAGTGAAAAATTTTCCTGGAAATATTTGCGTACGAAAACTAAACAAGTTGTCTTTTATAGTCTTCTGGTGTCTTCAAATCCTGTGAAAAGGTTTAGAGACAATGAAACAGTGAACGGGAAACGGTTGCGCTTGAGAGTTTGATCCTTCTCCTTTCTTTGTCTGAATGTTTTAATAATCATTATGATCAATAAATAAACATTACTATTTAAACTCAATGTTTGCATCATATTTGTGCACTTAAAACCTTACTACATATTATCAGACAAAACTCTTTAATTTTCAGATATCCGATACACCGTACTGGATCTGTGATTTTTAATTTTGACATCACAATTCTAATTATCAACTCTGAAAATCCACAAATTCCAATATCCACGCAAATACACTTAATTTTTAAGTATTGGATCCGCCATTTTGAATTTTTCAATTTTGACGTCGAATTCGTAATCGGTTACACCAACATCAGTATATAGACATTCTCGTAGGGTTTAATACATAGCTTCTAAGTATGGCCAGGTGTTTGCTCGGTTGAAATCAGTGTGCGCCTTCCAAATGCCAATCAACGAGCTAATCGGGATCAGTAGGGATTTTAATGGAAAAGTCATCGTTTGTCTTTTCACTTTAGAACAATGCCTTTTAGTATACACATTAGTTTCATGATACGCCAAAAGGAAGTGATCCATTTTTATATGTCTTTTTTCTGCATTTATTCGATTCCGACAAATAAGTCTTACTTTTACATTTGATACTTTTTTCCGTCATTAATAAAGCCTTTTTCGAGGATCATCGTCTTTAATATCCTTTTAATGGTACTTGTTTCAAATAATATTTATGTAATTCAACAAATACAAACCTGTATATGTATTATTTGAAAATGTGTATTATTCGCAGAATTCCTGAGTAGTCTCTTGTAATGTCAACCGTTGTAGTAATCTAAGGTTTCCATGTCGCCTATCAGCACCATTCTCCGTTCGGGATTTCACGATAACTAAAGACAGGGATTTCCTAGTCCAACCCAAACGAAAATTTTGCAAGCTGAGTTCATTTAAACTAAAGGAAGAAGCCTCGGTTACATCACTAACATCTTGCATTACATCACTAAAGGCTTGCAGATTGGACTTGGTTTTGTCACATTTTTACGTCAGTTTCCTTTGCTTTTATGACATTTTCAAAACATTTTAAGATAATTTTATTGATCATTTTTGGTGATGTTTTTAAGTCGTCAAAATCCGACTCCTAGTGATCAGAGTTACAAATGAATGGCGACAGTCACAAATGCTGTAAAGCGCCAAAAATGCCTGCAGAGTTTCTCAAGAGGTAGTCAACAACGTGTTAGTAGGATTGGGTATATAATAATAAAAATAATAAAGACTCAATCACGAGTCTTCCGAAGTACAAAAGTCGAGAGTTGGACGCGGACCGCTGAGAGTTTTAGCATTTCACGCTTTTCAGACAACCTCGGACCATGACAGAGAGTTTGTGAAGTGTAAAACGAGTTTTCGCACTTGTTTTGTTGTAAATGGAAATTGTTCCAAACTGTAGCGGCAGAGTATACGCTCTGTTCCCATAATGCTTCGTCCTCTTGATTCGCAATTGTTCGACCTATCAACTACTGATCTACACATTTTTACATTTACAAATTAATGCCAGCAACGTGATGTTGCATCATGAGAGTATAAGACTTAGTAGCAAACTCTGCCACTCCACTTGGGAACAAATTGCATATAGCACGACTAAGTGATGGATTAGCATGTGATGTTTCTGTCCTCGTTTTCTAGAGTTCAGGGAGAAATATAGGTATTCAATTAAACTGTTTCCATGTTCTCGCGGCACTAAGGGCACTAGAGGGAATAGCCCAATTCTGTACTTTCTTTTCCATTGCAAAATGTTTTTATTATAGGGTAGTGTTTATAATTTCTTTTCAATCTTTGCCAAAAAATCTCGTTTCCGCCTGTAGTCATAATTATTCATATTGTTTATGGTTTAGGATATAGAAGTTAAACTTGCACAGAATACACTTCTCCCCATTGTACATCACGCAGTTTTTAAACGTTTCTTGACGTTTAATGAGTAAAGTAAATAAATATAGTAGAACCCCGGAAACCGGAAATTTGGGATAATCCGAACAAAATTCGGGCTAGGCGAAAAATAAACAAAATAAATAAACTGCGTATTTGTACTGCAAACAAACGATTTTAAATTACTCTAGAACTGAACAACTACTTATTGAAACATAAGTTGTCGAATTGAAACGTTTATTGAACAGGTAACTACGGTGTACATCACATTTTTATTGTAGCAGTATTTTCTCTTAGAGAAACTTGCGAAATCGGTAATCGTTAGCCGTAAGGAACTGAATTTGATTATGCGATCGCTTCGCCACGTTGCAGTGTCTGGTAATCCAATAGACTTATTTGTATATTACGGTATATTTTTTCGAATAATACGAATTTACGAATCCTAACACACCACACTCCCAATTACTTCTGAATACCGTCGTTCTACTGTATATGTTGCATCCCTATTCTGGTACGCGAGAAGGCTCGGTGCATAAATTGATGTCACTACAGTACCTCTGACCGAGAGGTCGTAGTTCGACTCCCAACCGGAATAGAATTTTCAACACTGACTTGTCAGCTTGTCGAATTCAGTCGCTGCCTGGAGGAGAATTCAAGCGGCCGTGGTTTCTCCGTTCAATACCAGACGAAGCAGTACCCTAACAAACGGGCCAGGAACAGAGGATAGCGTGCGGCGCATTGGCGGTTTGCTAAATTAGGTTACGCCGGCATTATACTGCCGATCAAAACGGATTAGAATCATGTACCACTTCTCTTCCTAGTCGCGCACTCACACACACACTAGAATGCTCTACACATGCTGGAAGATACGGGAGCCAAGAGCTTATCCCAGCTAGGGCGGTGCCCCGCTTGTGGGAGACTCCTGGTTGCGGAAAAAACGAGAGCCGACGGTAGGTCGGCACCGGATCTCGCCATACAGGGGGGGGGGAAGACAACCGTCACCGCCTGAGAACATGGACTACACTTACGGGACAACCGAGCTCGGTAGTCGATGCGCCCGGCATCACTATCTACTAACCAAGCAATGTATTCTGGTGGAAGCAGGTGGGAGGAAATGCCAATAGCGCGTACGCAGGTGCGTGCGGCGGGGGCGGGGCCGGGGCCGGGGCCGGAGTGGCGCGGGTATTCCCCCGCGGGCGGGCGGACGGGCGTCGGCGCGTGGGCGTGCGGGCGCGCGAGAGGAGGCTTTCGCTGTTTGCCGATCGCGCCATCGCAACCTTGGAGGCGGACAGGACGAACACTGGCCCGAACGAGGGACAAAATACACATACAACTTCTGGGGACTAACATTTTTGTTACACATCGGCTTCTCTGGTCGAAGAAATCCTATTTCGCACGTCGTTCAATGGGCCAGCATCTCAGCGAGGACGAGCCCCATGTACCCGATTATCCTCCCGAAATGTGTAGTTGTCCATGTAAGTGGCACGTCGTGTGTAAAGGGAGTCGAGGGGTTATGGAATGAGGGAGAAAGGAAGATGGCATGCGGTCCTTGGGCGGTTTGCTAAAGTGGGCTACGTCGGCCTTTTTCCGCAGATCAAATAGCCGATTAGAATCCTGCCCCATCCACCGGCTGACTTTCATATGAAGCTTCTGTCGAAAATACGCCGATGTCGTGAGTGGAACCCTAGGATCTCCAGTCAGATACTCTGCAGCAGCAACCGTTGGGGCTGAGCCATAGCAGCCGGGACCGGGAGAGACGGCTCAGGGCATCGACTGATGTCCCTGCTGTTCCTCTGACCGGGAGATCAGAGGTTCGAGTCCCGACGGTGACAAGATTTTGGACACAGCTAGGTCGAGTTTAGCCGCTACCTGGAGGAGAATTCTAGCGGTCGGCTGCTCTGATCGGTAGTTTTCCGTGGTTTCTCCGATCAACACCAGGCGAATGCCGAAGCACTTCCCTAACAAACGGACCACGGACTTGGGGAATTGCTGCCCTTTCTTCAGGGAGTGCTGCACTGAGGAGAGGTATCGATGTAGGTTGGTGAGGCCTGGCACGAAGTCGGCATCCCAAAGGTATTCGATAGGGTTCGAGTCAGGACTCTGCGCAGGCTAGTCCATTACAGGGATGTTATTTTTGTGTTCTGTATGAACAGGTGCTCGATCATGTTGAAATATGCAATCGCCTTCCCAGAATTGCTCTTCAACAGTGGGAATCAATAAGGTGATTAAAACATCAACATATGCCTGTGCCCTGATTGTGCCACATAAAACTACGGGTGCAAGCCCCCTCCATGAAAAACACGACCACGCCATAGTTTCTTGAAACAACTTACATATTTTTTTTAATTTTTCCGGGGGGAGGTGCTAGGTTCCAGCATTGGCCAGGTCTCTGAATCGCCTAGCTCCGGCACTGCCTGGTCGGCAGCGCTGCGGAGGCCGGGAGTGCGAAGGTTCGGGTGCACAGTGCGCGGAGAGGGAGACCGCACGCGCCGCGCATGCGCAGAGACTGCCGACGCCTCGCTCCCGCGCCGCACCCGCGCGCCGCACTCGAAACAACATCTCACTGGACTCATCTCACGCTAAGTTCAGTAGCATCGTAGGTGTAGGCCTATCTGATGAACCGAAGCTCTGTTCTCAAGAGGTTGTTGTTTTACTACCTTTCACTGAATGTTTTGTTTTTATTATAATTTGCATTAATGTCACAGAGAAATTACGAGAAAACTACTACTTATTCAAACAATTGTACATGACGTTTTTAAAGATCTGATTTTTTAGAACATTTCAATTCATCTAAAATCTCTCTGTTCAATATTGTACTTTTGGATTGTATACTTCTCTCAATTTTCGAAATTAGAGTTCATCTAAAAGGGGAGTAGCACCACTGCATATTTTGTTATATACCAGGGACAAGTGGGTATACAGAAATTCATGTTCCGGGCTTTCCCCCAGTGGGCGTAAGCGGCTTAGCTTCGGCGACATCACGCAGGGAATAAAGTAAGGAGTATCTTTTCGCCAATAACGACGCACGTGCACGTATTGGACCAACGCCATCCTGCACTTCAGTGTGTAAGTACATGGAGACGGGGTTGATTTGGCATATGCGCTTGGTGGCCACTGGCCGAAAATGACTTAGAAGGTTCTCTCATTGACCGCATGACGTCACCGATGCTACGCGAGTCCGATTAGCTGCCGAAACTTACCAAATGTGCCCCCACCCCCTGTGATGAGTTTCCTTCGTGCAGACTTTGTGCTTCTCCCCGAAGGACTTGCCCGCGTCGGCCTTCAACTCAGAGCCCAAAAGTTTGGCAAAACGCCAGCAAATTATTATTATTGTTACAATTTTGACTTAAAATAGGCATTACTTGATTATACTTTCTGAAGTTGTTTAGTTGTTGTTTTTTCAATTTGAATTTTTTGCCAATTTTAGGTTCTGATGCCAATTTTTGGCATTTTGTCTTTTACATCGTTATTTTGCATTTTATTTCCTCCTGCACCAACCTTAATGGAACTGGAACGTGCCCGTATACCTGGAAAAAAGGTACAGTCGTGTTTATCTTTCTGTAGAAGCTGAGGGCCGAGGGTTGGGTATGAAAAAAGAACGATGGTACCATTCAAGTTTGTTGTTGGTTTTTTTTTCAATGAGCCGACAGGCTTTGCTCGCTCAAGATGAATCCTATCCTATGTTTGAGCGTGGCCTCCCATCCCTTCTGGGAACAGAGCTCTATATTTGATATTTCGGTCGTAGTACTGCACAAGTGCCAAGAATGAAAAATATAATTCAGTTTCCACTTACGCATTTTAAAGATTTCAATGGGACACCACAATAGCATTTTGAAGGGTCAGCGTCGCAGGTAAAACAAATTTGTAGTTATACCAGGTGGTTATGTGGAATCAATATTACAAAGAAAAGATTGTTTTTTTATACGTAAAGTGCAAATGTAAATTTGAGTTTAATAAAAATGTGATTCGTGGTAATGACGGATTTTAATGAACTGTCATTTTTTTCAATTTGGAAAAATACTGTTTAGAAAGAAATTAATTTTATGATATAACAAAAGGAAAGGATCCAATATTTCGTCTTTTTTTTTTTTTTTTTTCATTTGGTTCGAATTCAACTATAAGACATTGTTTATCCTTTTCCAAACTTTTAAATGCATAATTCGCTGATTTTATCGTTTTTAATATCAATTTTAAAGGGGTACTTGCTTCAAGCGAATATTTAGGAGGTGGCAGACAAATATTCTCCACAGAGATCCTGGGTGGTTTATGCCAGTTTCTTCCCTCAAATATTGTAACGTCAGCCATTATGAGTAATATATAGTACTCACTAGTATTCTAAGGTTCCTGTGACGCCTATCGGCTCCTTTGGCAGTTCGGGCGATTTCAGATATATGAAGCAAAAATTTTTCTTTTAAAGAACAGTCTAAAGCAAATGTTTGCAAGCTGAGTACACTTGAACAAAAGGAAGAAGCCTCGATTACAACAGTAACACAGAAGCCTCGATCCAACAGCTTTAGTTGTGGTTTTGATCAAATTTTTAATGACATTTTTCTTTGTTCTTAGGCCTTTTTAAAATTTTAGAGCATTTTATTATTTATTTTTGGCGATGTTGTAGGTCATCAAAATCTGCCCCTAGTAATTATTAATTGTTTACAATAGTACCTTTTAAATTTTTTATGGTTTTATATGCCTTTTACTCCTCCTTATAGCCCAAATAATTGCCTTTTGACCCACATATTCCAGGCTAAATAACTGCCTGAATGCCCGCTTGGGCTACCCTTTGGGCTTCCCTCGAAGCCCACTGGCGCGCTCTGGCCGCGGGCCGCTCCCGCTCGTCGAAACCTCCGCTGAATGATAAGGCGCCGGAAGAGGCCACAGGCAACACGACGTGGTCGCTGGAATTGCCTTCGGGGACATCCGGTGTCGTTCATGCGCCATTCGTTTATCATTTCACACTTTTCGAGAGCAAGGTTTTGTAGATAATGAAGACTTATTTGTTAGAATTTGTTTAAGGGCAAAAACAAATCGTTTACATTTGTTATAATACAATTTAAAATTATATCCAAAGGGCTGTTGTGAGCAAATGGAACAAGAATGCGAAACAGTAAAGAAAACCATTGCCCATACCATTTTATTCATTCAGACATTTGGTTTGGTTGACACAAGGTCGGCTGTTGTTTTCACTGAAATGAAGATAAGATTGAATTATTGTATACTAATTAAAATATAATAATTCAATTTTATCTTCAGTTATTCCTTAAATAATAAGTAATTAAAGAACGGACAACGGGATAAAATTGCGGTTACCATGCTATTCTCCATCCGATTCCCCTCAAAACGGAATACATCTCTTTTCTAGGAGTAAATTCTCTCTGGCTAAATTTGCTACCATTTTTATTTTTATTTGTACGTCTATTTCATCAACAAAGAGTGATGTACAGCCAATTCTTCTAATAAATATCACACATGGTGATTAAATGTCTTTGAAATAGTGCAATCTATGCTTCACGTGATTTTAGAATTTATCAAAATATCTTCTTTTTAAAATGAGCTTTTAAGCTGCACTGAACAGAAGCCACGGTTTGACATGAACAGTTACAATCAACAGATACATTTATCCAAATGTAATAAATGTATTACCCACATGTAACAATTGGAAGTCTTTCTTCTTTTGGGTCTCTGATATTGGGCTGATATTTTTTATTGGGATGGCAAACATTTGCCTACATTAAATAACAATTTCAGATATAATACTCGTAAAAAATAATTGTTTTATAACGTTCTCTTCTTGTGTCTGATTCGAAAAAAAACTATGATTTATTAATAGAGAATTCTTGGGAGTGGCGTGGATATTGTGGCCAAGTGCCTCTTCTGTAGCAATAAGTCGCCAGAGTATCGTATCTATCTAAAACAGCCATTAGTTTAGGAGTAATTAATTTGTAAATGCCTTCCAGCATTTTATATTGATGAACTCTCGGAAGTCTGTGCTAAAAATTCACCAAATTTGGAAGTTCGTTGTTCAACCTTCAGACGATGAAGGGGGTACATGAGAAGATGTAGACGCTGCACACTGTTGATTCGCTTTCCCTTTCTCTTCTTGTATGTGTGTTCTTTGCCTCTCCCTTTCTTTCTTCCTTCTCCGTGAGATTTTCGTCTACTCCTGAAAGGTAACCCTTACGTCCTGTCTCTCTGCCAAAGTAGAAACACCCAGTCTTCTTCCAACGTAATCATTTGTAAAGCATTCGTATGTGCAATATCAGATAAATTGCCCAAATTGTTTATATTTCTTTTCACGAGTCTTATACTTACCTCCACACTTCTTTGCAATTTTTAATTTTCTCCACTCCGAATAGAAGTTAGTAAGTTTTGCAAACAATGTTGATTATCTTTTGTCGGAATTCTTGCTTAATCCCAGAAAACTCACGAACAAGTTTAGCACTTGCAATATCTGTTCATTTTACTTCCCTGATGTTATAAAATAAATTTCAAGCGCTTGTTTATTTGAAGGTAAATTGTGTCCAGATATTTGGTGTTTTATATTCATAATTAATATTAATTCCTATTAAAAACACACATGTAAAGCACTATTGTAGTGCGTAAATATACTACACTAGCGGAACTTGGGAGACGTTCTTCATCTCCCTCTTTTTCCTTCCCCCCCCTCTTTCTCTCTCTGTCCCTCCCCATCTCTCCCTCTCTGACTTTCTCTCCCTTTCTGTGTCTCTCCGTGTTTCTCCGGGTCTCACGACGACGAAGCCCAGTTGGAGCAAATTCGATTGTAAATTGAATTAAAATGAAGCGCAATTTTGTTCTGCAGCGCCATCTAGTGGAGTTACAGCAAAATTAACAGCTCATAAACCTATGGGTGAAAAAACACATAGGTGTTCCAACTTTCATGGAGATTTGACACTCCGTACCGGTGTTTACCACCCTTATATATCCATTTGTTTATGTTTAGATCGCTTATTGCAGCGTTGGTGCAGCCATTTTAGTTGAAATGAATCCCGTCTCGGTTGCAGGATGTGGGGCGCGGCGATGGCGGCTGCGGCTGCGGCCGTGGTGCTGTGGTGTCTGCCGGTGGGCGGGCGGGCGCAGGTGCCGCTGGCGGCGCCCGCGTCCCCGTGCCCCGACGTCTTCCAGTACGCGCGCGGCAGCGACGGCGTGTGGCGCGCGCAGGTGTGGGCGTGGCCGCCGGCGCGCGGCCGCCCGGTGCGCCTGCGCGTCGACCTCTTCCTCGAGGCCGCGCTGCCCAACGTGAGTGCCTCTGCCGCCTTCCGCGCGCGTCCACGGCGAAGGCCATCACTCCCATAAGTATAGTTCATACTTTTGATGGCGCGATCCGACGCCGACATACCCGACGACTTTCACTCCACCTCTCGCGATAAGAACATGCACTACACTTAAGAGGGCAATGGCCGCAGGAAATGCGTCCCCGAAGATAACAATGCAGTGGCAACCAGTGAGGCAAACGAGCGGGGCGCAGACCTCGCAAAATGATTTTGTTCACAAAACCTTTTCCAGAAATAGCATTGTTGACTTGGCAATATGTGATGTCACCCTAATGTGATGTCACCCCATGTGATGTCACCCCATGTGATGTCTTTCTGAATCATCCAATTTCTCTCAAGAAAGGACACAAAATGCTCAATATATTCTGATACGTATACGTCGTTACTGTTTCTTTGAGAAACAACTAACCAATTTGCTCTGGCGAGAAATGGAACATCATACTCCAATCTTTCTTTAAAGTAACGGCCTCTCTTCTGTTTCCTCTGGTCTCTGAGTTCCCCAGAGTTACGGTTTCTCTGGTTAACACATCCATCCAGATAAAAACAAGCCTTACTAAAAAAAATGTTCACGACAGCTAGCAAATCGTCGTAGCCAATTACAGAATTCCATGCAATCAGCCCGATCAGGAATCTTAAGCTCTTTAGATGTTCGCTCTAACGAGCGTTTGAATGACGTTTTCAGGGAAGTTGAAAGAATATCCCGAACGTCCTCTAGTTTTGCTTTGTGAGCACTTGCAGAGACTGCGTTTCCGATCGTGCACTCCCCGCCTCGCGTCATCATTCCACTGACCGTAGTAGACTCAGACGAAAAACTTTCTCTGAAAGTTGCTTGGTGCTCGTTGATAAACGCATTCGGAAATGCACGTCCAGCACAAATCTTAGTTGCTCAATGCTGAGGCGCATCGTAAGTCAACTTCAAAACGGTGAATGAAGACTCCGCCTGTTTTGCTTTGAGCAGGTACGATTCAGGCCACAGAAAGGGGCTGATGAAAGGAACGGGGTGGTGACGAAAGTTTCTGATGTAATGACAGTGTCGGATCGAGGGGGCCACGCCATCCCCCCTCCCCCCAAGGTCCAGTGAAAAAAATAAAAATGGTAAACGTGTAGGAAAAATAAAAATTAGAAACACAAGAAAAAATGTAGAAACGTCTAAAATGTATTAAAAAAATAACCGCGCGTTCTGCCCTCAGGCTTTAAGTACGAATGGGAATACTGAATTTCGTTGTATTTTAGACCTGTGGTGCGTGTGGAAAATGTGTACGTATATGGCGTACGCAAGGCGATTGGTGTTAAGTCCGAGTGGGTACATGACCCGGGTGGAGGAAGCTCCCCTCCTTATCTTCAACACCCCCCCCCCCGAAAATCTACGTAAAGGGAAAAATACAAAACATAAATTTTCAAATTGTCATGTTTAGTATTAAATTGTTATCACAATTAATTTCTGTAACTTCAGAGTTCATTTTTGCAACGCAAAACTAGGGCTGCGCTTTGCATCTTTTTATAAAAATACATTTAACAATTTTTGGAAATCGATTTTGTCCGTCATGTCGCCACTGTAAACTTGTAATATGGCAATACTGTTGAGCCGATTTTCCAATGTAGATAGTTCGTTACAATGTTCGTTAGTTCACATAAACGTTTTATTTCAAGATAGAGAAACGTGGTTCATTTCTAGAATTTTTCTCTCACTCAAAATTCCGAGTAGGTAAATTCCCACCACACCCAAATTATCGGCCGGGCCTAGGCATGTATATGTAATGCTGCGGATAATCGATTTCCAGAATTTAACGAAAATACATTTTTTGTGTCCCGTTACTGAACAGGTGGTGTTTATTTTTCCAAATTTTCGTCCTTCTGTGAACAAGACTAGCGTCTTAACAATTCATAGTATTTTTTTTTAAACCGAATATCTACTCAATCTGTTTTCCTTCGAAGCTCTATGGTCCTTTACACGAAAACTCTGGAACATTTTCAAACTTTTCTCAAAAGCCATTTCTGGACCAAATTTTTTTTTCTTTAAATTTCTTGTAAGAAGAATGAAATACACCTACAGAGATGACATAGGTCTCAGTTTCACTGTTAAGTATTTTTTTTTTAATTAAAAGGTTTGACATTTTTTGGCACCTTCATACAACTACAAACTTATAGATGGAGATTTTCCTTCTAATAAGATCTGTTCTATGTAATAAGTTCTTTCATTAAGGTCATTAAAATTTTTTAAAAATTTTAGTAGTTTTTGAGCAATATTGAGTAAGATTTGTGCAATATTAAAAAAGATCAAAAACAAGAATTTCTCACAAACAGCTGCAAAAGTTTTCTTAAAACTTTCGGTAAGGATAGTGCTAAATGTACTGTAATAGTTTTTTACTTTACTCTTCTGTAATATTTTTGAAGTCCTATATCAGTTCTACCATTAAGAAACCAAAAAATTAAACAAAATTTGAAAAAATGTACATTGGGCGGTGATAGATGGGAGTTGGGAAAAAGGTGAGGCAAAACTGAAAAGCTAGCCCAAGCCTCCAAAGAAATTAGATAACTAATTACTACAAGAAGGTCTGTGCTATTATGTTGCACCACAGAGTTTCTAGTTCCTTTTTAAATATTAAAAATACTTATATCTTGTATTCATCTTTATGAGGAATTTAGAATGGTAAAAATCAAAGTAATGCCAATATCTCAAAAATTGGAATTGTTTCAAACTAGAAAATGCAATAGAAATAAATTATTTTCCCCACCATATAAAGTAATGTGGCATACGTGGACTTTCGTTTCAATACCTCAAACTACTCTCTAAAACGTATGTCTGTGTGTATTATTGAATTAGTGCTTTCAATATCTTCAGCATTCAAGTTTTCACTGATTTGCAAATCAGTTTACTTGGACGTAGGCACCTACAGCAGCAAAGCAGTTAAAAAAGCAGACATTAATAAGATGATAGTAAAGATTAGACCATGGCAGCAAAATGCTGCTTGCCGAGCAAGCAGTATTTTGCTGCCATAGTCTAGTCTTTACTATCATCTTTTTAATGTCTGTTTTTTAACAATAATTATCAGTTGATAATAATGCAATAAACAGAGAAATATTGATATAATTGTGAACTCATTATAATATTCCAATAATTCTTGAATTCCACATTCAACTTTTTATCAGTAGCAAAGTTAACTTGCCTTTTCTTGAAAATGTCAGAAACAAATGACAGTTTGGAATATTTTTTCCTAATTGTATTGCACTATTTCCTGTTCATTTCTATACAAGATTCACAAAGACATCATTCACAATGTCAAAGACATCATTACGGTATATTTACAAGGCCACCATAATGATTTCTGAAAAATCTCTTCTAATATTCATTGGAATTTAATAGAATTATCATAACACATCTAACCTGAAAAGCTTGTTGAACCTTGGATATTTCTTAGTTTACATTACTAATAATATAATTAAAAGTGTACTTTTCTTTTTTCTTCAGAAATATGCAGGACGAATCCTTTTACTAGAAGATAAAGACGTAGTAGCTCGAAAAATTTTGGCAGGGAGTAGAGAGAGCATAAAATATGCATTATTATTTCCATTACTCTATCCTCTACCTCGAGTGGATCGCATTTCTGTCAATGACAAGCCTATGTGCATTGGACCAAGGGGTAGGTCTCTTCACTTCAATGTTGGTGTCATATTTCTATGTTGCTTTTTTATAATCTTTCTTAAACGAAATTTTATTTTTCTAGTAAACAGTCCTGTTCTTACCCAGATCGCTTTAGAACATACTCTCTATCCTACCGCAACTCCTCTCAACTCTGGGACCAGTATTGGCGCACAAGGAAATTTTATTCCTGGCACTCAGCCAGGGGGAGAACTTCATCGACCACAGCCACCAAGACCCCAGCCAACCCATCATCCAAACATTCAAACCCATCCCAATTATCCAAATTCTCATCCAGCAAAACCTAAACCAGTAATTCCCACTGAAACAAAACCACCATTTCGAGAAACAACTAACAGTCCTCATTATCATCAAACAAGCTCAAGTAAGTACTATGCTATTTAAGAAATAAATCTAAAGCTAAATATAGCTTTTTAAATAAAGTTACAATATTGTGTATCATTATTGCAGATATTTGTGGTCGATCAATTGCCGCAAACGAATTAGTATTTAATGGGCAAGGTACTGCGAGAGGAGAATGGCCCTGGATAGCGGCAATGTTTGTCAGTCCAGATGTTGGAAATTTAGAATTTCAATGCAGTGCAACCTTAATAAACAAGAAGCACGTTGTTACAGGTACGATATTGTTCAAAAGTGCTCCTCTTTTTAATAAAATATAAAATGATCCATTCAGAAGTTGCTGTTTGCTTAAACATGAGCCTAATTTTTATTAATTAAAAATATTTATTCATTATATTGCAGCGGGACATTGCGTCAAGCCAAAGGATCAACCAGAAGTAGAACCACACCAAATTGTAGTGTATCTTGGAATATATAACTTGCGGCGAGTAGCAGATATTCACAGTCGAGCTCATGAGGTAAAAAATTGTTTAAAATAGAAAAACTTAAGTTGCAAATACTTAAAACTGAGAAAATATATACACAGAAACATTACAAATTTACTTTTTCAAATAATACAATTATATCAAAAACATCTAATTTGAGAATTATGTTAATAACATTGAACCTACACACCTAATATGTTTTATTAATTGTGTTGGTACTGTGTATTAATTTATTAGATAGAATTTGGAAGATAATTACTGTAAGCCAGGGACACTTTGACTGACGGGTATACTTTAACCAGAAACATATAAAAATAACCAGTGTTCTGTTGGGAACAATTTTAGATTGTGCTGAGAAGCTGGCAGTTCCATAGATTCCCACACAGGCAACATACAGCTGTTTTAAATTTGAGCTTGGGCACAGGAATCTCATTATCAGAAAAGGCAGAAAATTGAAATACAACCGTTTTGTGATTGTTAAAGTACTAACAATGAAACATGATAAATTCAATTACTAAATGGAACTCAAAATATTTCTACTGACCAACATTGTTGCAGTGTAAAATATTTAAGATGCAAAAGAAATTTGTTTGCCTGGAGGCAAACAATAAAGGCATTACAGACAAAAAGCTAAATTGTTCTTGGCTTGTCAAAAAAGGATGGTTTTAATTGCATTTGCATAACAAATAAAGTAAAATTCAGACATGTACCTTTGATATTGTATTATCTACAGTTCTAGACATGTCTGTCAAGAACTACTATTAGAAAGTCTGCAAGTACTATTATAATTTAATTCCAAAAGTCAGTTTTTTTATGAAATGTTGAATTTGACTTTGTGATGTATTTTGTAGCTGTATTCAAAGTATCCTCAACTGTCTGTTAACTTCGACCACCTAGATTTTTTAAAAAAATGTCTATCATATTTATCATTATCAGCGGTAACATTGATTTACAGTCCATTTTATTTGTTGAAGCCCTAAATAAATTACAGAAAAAGTTATGTTACGATCTTGTTTGATTGTTGTAATGAAATTATAAAGGAGTCAGTATCTTTAGTTTACAGTACTTAATAACATAATACCGTATATACTCGAATATAACTCACCCTCTAATATTATCCGCACCCTAATGTTCCGTCAAGGAATCTTAAAGGGGAAAAAAATCACTTTTTTCGTTTTGATTGCAAAGTTTCTGTCCTTGAAAGGCCCGCCGCTCAACACTGGTTAGAGTGCGATTTTTATAAAGCTGCGCCCCAAGGCCAGTCTTCACAGTGGCACGACGTCACTGCATTTCTCGAGGCAGGATACGGTCGCGAGCATGCGACATTTAGCGACACGACCGAGAAAGACGCGGGATATTCCATCGTGAAGTCAGGCCCTGACATACAGCACAAATGTATGGCTGACCCTCTTTGGCTCTGATGCGCCACGTTAAAAAAACGAAGTTTAACCAACGCCGCCATGTGATCACGTGCAACAAGTTTCAAGTTCGCGGTATCGATTCGAATATTACTCGCACTCCAATTTTCAGCTACTAATTTTTGAAAAAATGTGCGGGTTATATTGGAGTATATACGGATATAGTGTCACCTTATATAAAAAACCAATTCAGATTAAGGTTTTAGACTATTCAAATAATTAATATTAATAACGTTTCTTCCCAGAAAATAAAAACTTAAGTTCTTTCTTGGTATGTAAACCCTTGCGGTGGTCATTTGATAATCTGGTAATTCTTTTATGATATTCACTCATTTTTTAAGGTTGAGCACATCTTTGTACATCCTGATTACGCAAAAACAACAAGTTTTGATGCTGATGTAGCAGTATTGCGACTATTAATTGCTGCAGTATACACACCGTTCATAAGGCCAATATGTTTATGGGCAGGCTCCCAAAAATTGGAAGCAGTAGTCGGCATGCAAGGAACCGTAAGTATTAAAAAAAGCAATCAAAGTACCTACGTTTGAATTTTGTACAATAATAGTTTCTCTCTGACATCAGGTAATTGGATGGGGACGAGATGAAATGGGACACAAGGCAACCAACGAACCTCGTCAAACTCAACTACCAATTGTATCTCAAGAGGAATGTCTACTGAGCCAACCGGATTTCATTAGCATAACTTCAAAGAGAACTTTTTGTGCAGGATTCAGAAACAGTATGTATTATTATTATTTATTATTCTTATTCTTAGTTATTAATAATTCATTAACAGACAATTTGTCCAATTGTATACAGAAGAAAATTATAGTTTGTATGTAAGCAAATCAATATCACAGTATAGTGCATCACACATTAAAAAAAATTAAATAAATACAATAAAAAAATAAAACCTTGTTTTTTCAAATTTCAATATTTTGCTTCGCAATTCGCATTCAAAAATAAAATCAATATCAAATTTATTAAAAACATGATGCATTCTACTACACAAATGTAATTTAATGAAATTTAAATTTCTTGCCAAGGCAAAAACAGGTTTATTTTGTCTTGGCTATTTCAAGAAATGAAATCTCTCATAAACAACAGAACTTGTGTTCGCAATGATTAACTGGTTGCCCAGAATCTAAAGAGGTACAGTCAATTATTATTCAACCAAAATTCATTGTGTAATAACTTTGTACCTAACAATTAATCTACAGAAGAGAAAGTGGTGGTCTGTGTGAAATTTTGTTTTGCAAGTGAAGTACCAGTTTACAATGGAGGCATCTTTTGATTTGAAAAATTTATATGTGATCTACTGTCCATACGAAAGTTTCACTAAATGTACA
Source organism: Gryllus bimaculatus (assembly GCA_017312745.1). NCBI lineage: Eukaryota > Metazoa > Arthropoda > Insecta > Orthoptera > Gryllidae > Gryllus > Gryllus bimaculatus. Next base: position 4,016,839 of record BOPP01000045.1, read on the forward strand.
ATAATGAAAACACATTACTCTTCTCTTTTCCTACGCTGCTATTTGTAACTAAGGGCACTATGTTAGAGCTATCTTGTAGGTTTTGATGCAATTTTTATCATGGATTTAAATCGCACGATTCAGAAAACAAAACAAAACAAAACATTAAAATGAAAAATATAATTTACTGTAAATCTGACAAAGAATGATTAAAAAATGAAGATAAAATGAAAGGAAAATGTATTCATAACACTAAAAAGAAAATATTAGGAAGAAGGTGAGGAATAGCGCAGAAAAATATACTTTTAAAAAGAACAGTTTGTTGCCATTAATCCTTGCGATAGAAAATGGTAAACATTCGTGTCATTTTCAAATGATGAAAAAGACGCTGTGACTTCTGATTTCTATAAACTGGACAATTATATACTCAAAATACATGTTTATTTGGACTAATTAATTTTTTTCTTACAACAGATGGTATTTAAAGCACAGAACCAATGTTGGTGAATCAAGAACAATTGTTGTAAATCTCAAGAAATTTAATGAGATACTTAATTTTTTCTCATTATTTCCAGAAATGTATAAAATGCCTTCATATGTATAAAAAAGTATTCCAGGAAGGTTTTACTGATCCATGATTTTTGAGTTTTTATGGAAGTTCTAGTAACCCTTAATATCTCAGAACTAGGTCAATGTGGGGTAGTTCCATTGTTCTACTAAGTTCTTCAATTTTTTTTCTCTCATTTTTCAAACACCTAAAAATTTTACCTAACCCTAAAGTAAATATTTAAATTTAAATCTGATTTCAATAAAAAATTCATGATTTTTTAACCTTGATCTTATGTAAATGTTATGAAAATTATTTGCAGATTCTGGTCCATGTAATGGTGATAGCGGAAGTGGCATGTTCCTTAGATTCAGTGATGGAACAGTACCGCGTTGGTACCTCAGGGGGATAACAAGTGTTTCCCTTTATGACAGGCAACAAAATAGATGTGACTTGCTCAACTACGTTGTTTTTACTGACATGGCTAAATATGGGCGCTGGATGCAACAATTTTTGAAGGAAGAATACAAGTGATACAAGTGATGTATTATAAATTATGTAAGACTCCATATTTGATGGTTGTGTATCTATATTGTAAATACTCATTTCTAACCGATAAAAACTTGTATAAAATTATTTATTGTGATCCAACCTCGAGGAACTCACCAATTTAATAGGTGACTGCAACTGTTCTACAAAACTGGCAAGAAAAAAAATTATTTAAAAGAATGAAAGGCAAAACTTGCTTACTGTATATAAAATATTTATTAATAATCAAAATTTCAAAATTGACCAGATCGCTTCCATCCAGTTTATTTTCCTTCCTTAATCTTATCCTCCTTTCATTCTTCTCCAAGATCCAATCTCTACACTTTCTTCAGAGGTTATAATACTCTTTGAGTTTGCCACACATAATTTTCAATTGTTATCTGAAAACAAAATGAATTACTACAAATGCAAGTGGAAAAGTAAAAGAAGAAACAAAAGTATCAGTTTGGTTTGTGTGTAAATCACTGAAATGCTTTCACTTTCTATACCTAATGCCCAACAAAGCTGCTTACATGTACCTACCAATAAAACTAAAAACAACTTTCTGGCTCTTGTACTATGGGAATAATCTCCACTAAAGAGGTCAGCTTTCATTGCCTGAGCTGTTATTAACTGTGTTTGTTCACTATTTTCAAGACAGAACTGCACAACAGTTCTTGCAGTACAACGGTCAACAACACATTATACTGCAATACGCCTATGTTCATAAGATAGAAAATAACAAATATACCTATTTTTATAATACTATTGATTTATAATTTGTGCTTGACTGTGCAATTTAGCTAAGTGTTAGTTTAATTGGTTAAAGTATATTTAATTTCCAATATAGATGAAAACCCCGCTTTTAGGTTTTCCCAGCTTTTACATTTCTTGTCGGTTCCGTTTGCTTTCGTATATTGACATGTTATAAATACCCCACTTTTACAGTAGTATAATTTAAATTTTCTAGAAATTTACAACAGTCTGCTTGCCCAAAACTGTCTGGAAAGTTCTGTGTCACGCTCTATCACTGCACTTTCCCGCAAGGCCAACTACGATACCATACAATAGTAGTTTGTCTTGTTTCCCGCCACCTTCACGCTCTCTTTTTTTTTTCTCTCCATCTCCGTATCAGACTATTAAAATGGTGCGATGTTATAGTTTTATGAAATGTTACATGAAAACTAGAAGATTTTAATACAGTGAAAACGTTAGCCACTAGGCCTATTCACATTTATGAATAATTTAGAAATAAATATACTTTATTGAGTGTATCAGGGAATATGTAAACTTCGCATTTTCCCCCTAACAGAAATATCGCTTCCCTCTCTTCATCCAACAATTAAATTATTGCGTCGGTGGATGGCGAGGACTCATGGAAGTGGAATATATTGATGCAACGCAACTCCTAACTCCTTACCGTGGAGTAATCCTCCGTTATTAACCACCAAATCACATCTGTTGCAGTTAAGCCAAGGAATTGCTGATAGGTAGCGTCTCACACCCATTGGCCAGAATTGGGAAGGAATTGGACTTTATTTACCCAACATTTATAAATAAATATTAGGAAAGTGATAGTGATGCCAAAAAGACATACAGCATGCCAAAGAACTCATTCAAGCATTTGCTAATTGAGTTATGACTTTCCATTTCTGCATTGGAGAGGCATTGTAAAGCAGTGATACTAATGGCATCATCCAGCTGTGAAGGGTACTTGTCCCAAATCACTTAAAGATGATCACTTTCTACTTCTCGTTCAAGAGCAACATCTGTTTTACCATCACAATTAGATTGTTATGATCTGCTACAGTAATTTTTTTCATATAAATCAGAATAAATGATGGATTTACAATGTTATTGACCTAATCTTGTATGGAAAGATACTGTGGAGTAAACACGTAGTAACACTAGGCCTTATTTGCACTACAATGGACAATAGCCTACACCTGGCATTGGCAGTGCATTTCCCATCCACAACAGAGCCTGAACTTGACAAAATGAAGAAACATTTAATAGGCTGACTTTTAAACATGTTCACTGTCAAGCACATTCTCGCTACACTACACATCGATTCTGTACTCGTTTTTGCGTACCAATGGTAATTGACACACTCCTATACATGCTAGGACATTGAAACTTGTACCAATATTTACATAATACTTTACTGAATTAAAGTTATTTACAAAAATGTATGAGACCATATGGACTCAAGGGAAAGATTTGCAACTATTAACACTATAATAAGACCAGCGGTAAGTGTTACAAAAGGGACAAGCTAACGCATGAGACAATACGGTCTCATAATAAAAAATGAAAAATCAAGTTTTCCTATGATACCATATTGTATTGTGTTAAAAAAATTGAATGTCCCTGAAAATCCGTGTGACAAATGTCCACATGGTATCGCATGGCAGCCAATGTGTTAAGTGGCCGCAAAGACTGAAGGATTGTGTAAAGTAGAGCAAGAAGAGGAGGGATAACTACTGTACAATTTATGTAGTCACCACAAACATATGAAGTATAATTAAATAATAATAATAATAATAACAACAACAACATTTATTGATTTACATACATACAATTACAATCATGTATGATAAGTCACAAATAAGGTACTGCATAGTAACAAAATAAATAATAAAAAAACTGCCTTTCAATCAGTTTTAAAAAATCATGAGTATACTAGAATATACTAGCCAGATAAGAACAATGTTTATAAATGAAAAGGTAGCAAGGTCATGCACAATTCATTGGCAATAGAAATGTTAAACAACTTAATATTTAACTCATTGAAACATGATAAATCTATCATGTAAACCTTAGGGTTAGAGTTTCCTGGGTGAAAACGATACTTGTTCTTCACAGAATTTACCCAAACGTTCATGATAATGATGGCCCATTCACAATGCATACATAAACATTAGCATAACACATAGACATAAACATTAACATAAGTGATTTGCTGAAGTATTCACAATGTCTAACACAAACATAAGCACAATAAGAATTTCTTTTGGCTGAGAGATCCTCAAGTTTTCTATTGGTTGGAATGCGAGAATTGATTTCGAGGTATTGACTGTGTCCATGGCCCATGATACATGGCATCAGTTTGTCTATTGACTTTGATCCTATTTTGATACTAGATTTTGACTGTGTACTGTGATTAGTTCATTTCTTATGTCTTACTTAAGCATAAGCACAGAAGCTCGAAGCTTGCAAGCTTTTAATGTACGTGTTATACTTATGCGAACGCTTTGTGAATGAGTCTGCTTACATAGTCCTAACTTTCATGTAGACGCTTATGTTTATGTTTGCATTGTGGAAGGGCCTTGAAGGTTTACCTTGATCCTTGTTTAAGAACATACAGCACTTGACCAACTCGTCCTTCGGCAAAATGAGCATGATGATAGCAATTAAATACTTTGTAGGATCTGGAATTTAAGAATTCCGCTACCTGATGGTAAAGGACATCAAACATGATGATGTGACTTGGCAACGAATTTAAATTCTTTTCCAACCAAGCAATAGGATCATGGTAAAATTCATCTGCTTCATCTTGAAGTAAATTGGAATGAAATAAATCACGAGGATCACAAGTTAAGTAGCGCGTAGACACGTTGACGTGAAGATGACTGCAAATAAATTCAGCATTAAATTCCAGCTCACTATGCCAATTGCATGCACGATATATTGTACCGCTAATGCCACAGGGCCACAATTCCAAAATCACTCATTTCGCAGGAGCCTTAGGAAGTTTTCTCGAGGGCATATAAAAAGGGTAATTCAATGTAAATTGAATTTATATTATTTGGCTATTTACGAAACTAAAAAATAGCATTGTTGCATATCACATAATGAAAAACGAGGAATTGGATGTATCTCAATTTTCACTTTTTTTTGGAGATGTGACCCTCTGACATTAGGGGTGTGATATTTTTGAAAGTACCTGTAAAGGGGAGTTGAATGGCAAGGCATAAGGAACAACAAATCGGTGTGAAGAGGATTATCCACAGCATCTTGAGCCAGATCTTGCATCACATCCAGGGTTCCCCGTTGATGAAATAAGCCCAGATAAAGACACGGAATGACAGAGGCCAATAAAAATATAAAATGTAGCACTGTGGCAAAGCACCTACAAGAAATTAAAATTATAATCATATCCTTGGTTACTGTACTTTGCATACATTACAACGTGCACCAGGAAATTCTTTCCGCACCAAGCCTAATCAGGGGCTCATATTGTGTTGGTGAAATTTGAATTTGTGTTGGTAGCAAACAGATCACTGGGAAACAAGTGAAATAGACAACACCTCCACCATCTATTATGATTGTACTTATGACACAATTTATGTTTTCAAGCTGTAGCTTGTGCTGCCAACATAATTTCTATTGCAAGAAGTCTCATGATGTGAGTGCCCCTGCGGAGAGACTTTCCTGGCATGCTACATTATATTGCCAAAATTATTTTCACAATATTTGGCAGCTTTGCTCCAAATTTGTGCTTTCAATCAACACACTAGCAGACGTAACAAAAATTATCCTACAAACTGTGACACCTGCTTCCTTAGGGCACAACTATGAAGTCTTTGTACAGCTCCAAAGGGATTTTGAAACAATTACAACAGCAGTAAGAAGTGCTCTCATTTCTTGCAAGTAATCCCCAGTACTGTAAGTAGTTCAAATGACTACCCACTGACTTTCTTAAAACTTATCCGACTACAAAACATTGTTCTTTATCCAAATACTTCACACAAGAGATGACAAAATGAAATCGTTAAAAGTCAGTTTGGGGCTCTAATTTAGACACAAGTATTATATTTTATGAGCTTTATGTAATGAAATAATACAATTCATCTTAATTCCTGAATGTATAACTTGGGAATTAAGATGAATTGTATTATTTTATTAGACCTGAAGATGGGGGCACAAAAGCTCTTGAAATGTTGTTGAAGACTGGAGTAAAATAGTTAGGAATTTGAAGAAAAAGTTGAAAATAGAATCACATCCCTTCACAAAACACTCAGCAGAATCGTATTACCCATATCACAAAATGCACAAATGAGACTCACCGACTCGTTTTCTGAAAGTGGAAAAACCAGCTGATGGATATAAATAGAGCCATTGGTAACAAAGGGAGAATGAATCGGAACTCCTTGTGAGGGAGGAAACTGAAAATAAAAACATTTCTGACAGGATACTGAATTCACTCAACAGATTAAAATTTCAACAAATTTCTACATGACCAAAAAACATTCAATAATTAAAGAGACAAATTTATCTGGAGAAAAAACAGTTTGCTCGTTTTAGGGCTTGCATCCCTGGGATGAGCCCTGATTATCAGGTGGATGAGCATTGTTGTTTTGTTTATAACAAAAGTTATGAACCTGACATCTTGAAAATTCCACATTTGTTGAACTAAGTTCTGCGATTAATTTTGTAATTACTGAAGGTGAAAAACTGCTAAAATATTCTCTAAAATGACTTAAGTGCATCGTGAAAGTTGTAAGAGCCGCAGGCATTTTTACAATTACGTAGAACAGTTTAAAAGTAGTTGACACTCACTGACTGACAAACACCTTTCTGGGAGCATCAATGGAAAAGTTATGTTGACAGTGTTTTGGGAGGTGAAGGTGAGGTTTTCTTGTGATTTTCTCAAAGAATACATACTATAAACATCCAATATTACTCAAATACGCTTTTGAACAAGGTGAAACCCGCCATGAGAGAAGAACTTGTGGATGTCAGAGGAGAGATGGTATTCTCCTGTAAAACAATGCACGTCCCCACTCTGGTCAACAAACCCGTGAAACCACTGACAAAACGGGTCGGGAGATAATAAGGAGCATAAATGTTGGTGGGGATTACATTGAAAAATAGGAAAAGTCTTGTTTTACAAAAATAAATGTTTATTTCTCCAGACAAATTAGTCTCTTTAATTTTAGAATGTCCCTAGTACTAACCTGTATACTCCTATAGTAAACAACATAGACACTGCAAGGAGTTTGATAATTTTAACAGGCATATCTGAGCGTGAAAAACTCTTGATGCACCCTAGCACACACGGAATCAGATGCAGGCCAAAGACAGTTGGCAAGGCACTAGACAGGTACCAATGTGTGGGATGTGTTCCATAAAAATTGGACACATTTTTAACAACATTTACAAACAAAAAGTTGATTGGTGTGAAGATAATTTGTTCATAAAAATAACAGTCCACTGTCAACAACACACTTAAGCACAATAATCTGAAAATAAATTAAAGCCAATAAGTCATTTATATGTTTTACGAAAATTAACATCTCTTCAAGTGTTTTTTTTTTCTTTTTTTTCTATTTTGAATATTTGTTGCTCTTCTGTTGAAAAGAAACGTATATTCATTAAATTATTTTTGTATATTATTGGTCTTGAGAAACCTACCCTACTAGTAAATAATTCACAACAGTACGCTGAATGTTATGGGGTGATGTTATAATGTGACAAAGGCACAATGGAATCCATGGAATTACAGCTGTTGGCCGAATTATACCAGCAATGCCCACCAGGGCCAAAAATGGTGCCGAGCTCCCTACCGACAGAGAGACATTATAAAATCACATCGTGATATAAACCGTATAAATTGTTGTGGTAAGCAATAGATTACATGTCAAAAACAAATACTTTTTTTTGTTGTTGTTTATTACACCATTGTTATCAATCTAGATAATTGCAGCACCTGCAATAGGTTGTAAGATGACAAACTAATGAAAAACCAAATATCAAGACTTTACATGACAGGAAGAGGTGAAGAATGTTTTTTGTTCCTTCTTAAAACTTGGTAAATTTGACATATGACCTATTGTGGTTACCACAACGTGAACAAATACATAATTTCCCCAAATGTACTTCAAATTGCAACCAAGGGTTTACAATGTTCTTGGTAGGTTAAAAAGCATGTTGGTCAGGTAAATGAAAAACATATTTTGTCAACATTTTAGAAAGTATCTGTTGTTATCAAAATTAACAGTTCTGAGTTGAGGTACCAATGGAGGAGGTAAGTCAAGGGAAACCATCACTCAAATCCTTATGCAAGGTGAGTTGGTACATACTAAGCCTTGATGAAAAAAGAAGCACACATTCCAAAGCATTTTCTTGTTTACTTGACCAACTAGAAAGATTTATTTCTAGATTAATTAGAAAGAGTATTATAACATTTCAATTAAATTGGCAAATTACAATCCTCAAAACATAATTCCCAATCAGAAAGGGAAGAACAAAGGTTTTTAGACCAGCCACTGAAAAAGAGTATGATCTATTAACATAATAATGCTAAATGTACAAAAGAAATCTGCATATTCCACACAGTCAAACTTCACCCTTTCATAAAAGTACCCTTCTAGAAGGCATTACAGTATATAACAAACTCCGTAGTGAATTTAAAAGTTTAAATTCAAAACATTCATTCAAAAATGAACTGAAAGCTTTCCTGTTAAAATACAGTACAAAAGAATATATACATCATAAACACATATCTACATCATTATAAACTAGAACTAATATTTTTTTAATATTCTGATGCATGTTTTGAAACTCCCATACTGATGGTTGCATATAAAGAGCAGATCCAGCCTAGGCATCAATCTCATATGAAGACAATTTTTTTCTTCTCTTTTTTCTTTATTATTATTTTTTTTTCAATTTTAACCATTTATAAAATTAATTAGTGTTGTGTTACATAGTATTTAGCATGAAAATGGAATTAATTTTAATTCCTGTATTGTATTTAATTATTATAAATACTTGTATTGTATACTGTATGATTATGTACATACCCTGACTAGTCATACAGGGCTTATGCTGTATTTATGTGACAAATACATTACTATTATTGTTAATGAGAATCAGAATTTCTCTTTTAACATAACAATTTGTGAGACTGTCCTACCCATAAGAGGTAAGTCACTGATATACCATGACTGATAGCATTCCTTGATACAAAGCTAATTATTATTTAATTTTATTAGTTGTAAAAATTACACCATGCAAGAAAAAAATTGTTTTTACTTGCTTCCAGCAAATTTTCTGGTAATCTCAAGTTGTTTTTCTTACTCTTGCTTTTCTCCTCTGGCCAGGGGTAGTAATATAATGCAATAACAGAAAGTGATGTTTCTATCGTATTAATCAATGTCCTGGTTGAGCAAAATAACCAAAACCATGCAGAGGATACAGCAAATATTGCAAGACCACCAGCTCCTGGGACTTCTCTGGACACCCAATTACAAAAGTATGCATCAGATACAATACTGATGCATGCCTGCAGAAATCTTGGAGCCATGACCTAAATAACCAACACTACTGTTAGTGAAATTGAAAGGATTTAGATATTGAAAATAAAATAAAAAATTATTTTTAATATGAAAAAATCCCTACCATCATATGAAGTGTATCCATTTCAAAAAATTGTAGAACCTTGTACAACACAGCAAATATAGAAGGATAAATATAACTTCTCAGCCCTTCTTGCCATTCCCATGTTATGTTACCATAACTGATGTTTATTAAGGAATTTGAAATCTCAATTAACAAGCCTATAATGAACACATTTGAAACAAGAGTCCCAATATTTTATGCTCTTAAAAAGGATACTGGAAAACAATACTGTGTGCAACTTCTAATGACTGCCAATATTCATCAGGTACAAAGGCAGTCTGAATAATAAATAAAGAAGCCATATGTATTAAAATAATGACAATTGAAGCTCCTATCGATATCATTTTTTAGGATAAGCTGGAAGAGAATGGTATTCAAATGAATAAAATATAATTACAACTCATTCACATAATTATGGGTTGGAGTTACGATTTGGAGAAACACAATTTAATTTCACTGAAATGACACATGATATTTTTTTTTAATAGCTGGTCATTCGACATCCTACGCACCTTTAAAATCCTTAATGAAAAATAAATTTTCATCAGTAATTGTGAGTTCCGCCCCCAAAGGGAATTGCAGATGAATCAGACGAATGGCTACATTCACAATGACAAAGGCGGTACTTAAAGATGAATGGGTATTTATTCAAATATTAACTCATTCTAGTAATCATATCGGTCGTGTCTGGCATATCTGACTGCGGTTTCCTTTTCGATGTCTGCATAACCTAGCTCTTGGAAACCACATTGCTTCACACACGTTTACACCAGTTCACACATAGCACGAAGCCACATGTTCTCGTCACTTACACCTACTACAATGCAATTTATGAATAATATTACTGTCGTATTGGTGATTGTATTCAAACGAGACACGGGGTATTTTCATTTCTTTTCGTGTTGGTAATGTTGGTAATTGAGGTTGCCAACATACTCAAAATTACCCGATGCACTGCAAAATTACCCGATGCATTTCTTTTCCATTCTGAATCTGTAATTTCCAGTCAATACATTTCAGACCAAGATCCACATACATTGTGTTTCTTTCTTTTTTCTTTCTTTTTTTTTCTTTCTTTCTTTCTTTTTCTTTCTTTCTTTATCTTTCTTTCTTTCTTTCTTTTTCTTTCTTTCTTTCTTTTTCTTTCTTTCTTTCTTTCTTTTTCTTTCTTTCTTTCTTTTTCTTTCTTTCTTTCTTTCTTTCTTTCTTTCTTTCTTCTTCTTCGTCTTTGCGTTTTACTGCTGTGTGTAAGTGACTGGTGTGAGTTTGCGTCGGACCTTAGTCATTCGGAGGTCTGGGTGTAAAAAAACAATTCTTGCCGGAGCTCCAAAGAAGGTCAAAAACGGCGCTTGCAAGGGCGCTGTGTCCGAAGGCGCCGCGCATCCTGCGCGACACCGGCCGCGAGGCGAACAGCGACGCGTGTCGGTCCTACCCTCTGGTCCCACCTACGGGAAGGTCCGAAGCGCGTCGCCTTCTCCATCCGCGCGCTGCCCCACGACACGCTTGCTGCCTTGTGCGAGCGAGCGGAGGCAGCGAGCGCGAGGGGGAAGACTCGCCATCGGCCGAGGGACGCACGGGGAACGCGACGCCGCGCCCCACCTGCCACGCCTCCCAACGGGCGCGAGCGCCACGGACACTTCGAGCCAAGGCAGTGTCGTGGCGAACAGTGTGTAGTGTAGTGAAGTGCGAATGAATGGTTATGTAAATAATGAAACTAGTATGCATTATGTGTGAATGTAGAGAAAAAGAAAAAAATATCTCACCCGTATAATAACAATTTCCATAGGATAATAGTATTAACAAAACTAATCTTAGTGTAAGTTAGTAATGTCAAAGTGCAAGTAAGTTAACTTTAGGACTAGAATGTAAAACTTAACTGTAAGAAAAAGCCCCTCCTCTAGCTGCTTAAGCTGCATGGCAGTATTTTAATTTACAAAATTTAAAGAAAATAAATTCCCCTTCACCACAGGGTTACTGTGGAAGGGACAAAAGAAAACCTTAGTAACCAAATCGGCTTTTGTATTGCACTACGCCCTCAGAATATCAGAGGGGAGTGCTTATCGTCTTTGTCCTATAGCGAGAACAGTTGCGGAGAGAGGTCGTCCACCAAAGGGCAATCTCAAAGGCCTACAGCACTAGGTACATCATCAGCCACAATCATTCGGTGCATTCTTAAACATCTCTAAACAAGAGGGGAATATAACTCCTCTCAGAGAGTTTCCGAAATAATTTCAAAACACGTACCGTTCGGAAGCACCGATTGACCGTCGCCAGTGCCCTTTGCGAAAGCCAGCCGGCGCACACTTGGGAATTGCGAACGAGTAGAGAACGTCGTTAGCTGGCGCGGGTTTGCAGGGAAAAGAGTGGCTTTATGGTCGGAAGGAGCATTCGGTTGAGTGTGCGATCGCCACTGCGTCTGCGCAGGGGCGATCTCAGCGAATGCTTTGACATGTCTCGGGTATAACACTCAGCTAGCACAAGTTTGTAGAAGTAAATTAACGTAGAAAGTGTCTTTCTGATGTGTGATATCTCTCCACTGAAAAGACCACACATCCCTTCCTATAAAAGTTCTTCGCTAGCGCGCGAAACGCGAACGCATTGCTGTGCTGTGTTGGATTCATAAGAATTGTGTTAATTTAATATTATATGCACATTCTCTTATATTTTTTTAGTGAGTTGCAATTACAAATCCATTTCGAATTAATGAAAACCCAAATGCATTTTGTTAACTTATCTAGTTAGCTACTTTTTATGCGTTTTGAAAACCCGAAGTTAGTGTTCGTTTTCTGCCAGGCGTGAAGAAAAATTTACTGAAAAGAAATAGCATTGAATTGACTTCGTCACACCGTGTAGACGGTAAATTATCTAGATTGTCTTGAGTATTCGGGGACTTGTACTTTCAGCCTAAAATTTGTACAGCAAGCTTATGAAGGGAAAAAAACCACCACTCTCCAGCAAAAGTGCGAGTAAAAAGTTTTGTATCAACGTGTACAATAAAACTCTTTAACACCCCTGGAAAAACACTTCCGGAACGTGCTGAGTAGATACGCGGTATTCAGACTCCGTATCTGTAACAGGTATTGTAGCATAATCTCTAGGCCAATGACCCCATCTGGATCAGGTTTTTTGTCGTTTCCTTGGTCCTTTGACAAATGCTGAGATGGCCCCTTGTTTTGCGTCTGGACAATAAAAATAAATGCAACTTCACTCACTGCACTCAAGACGTATGCTCCCTCTAAATATATCATATTTGACTCATCATACACGATTGTAATTGTATATGTGACTCAATAAATATTATTATTATAGTAGTAGTAAATATTTGGGAGGGGTCCTTGCCGAGCGAAGTCGAAGCAAGTGTGAAAAGAAATGCGGGCAAACCTCAGTGCTGATGAAGATGCCGTTCAGCATGCTATAAGATTTCGTAAGTGCTCTGTATTTAATTGTCGTTATTTATGTATGTATGTTATGTATGCCTTTGAATGTTGGTGTGTATGAGTGAGGGGGGGGGAGAGAAGTTGCACACCCTCATGGCATGATCACGAACCGCCACTGCATGTGAGACAAGAATCTGTAAACCTAGACTGGCTGATCCCCTTGATTCCATTGTGTTTGAGACATGGAATACATCAGTGGCGTAATGTTCGGGCCCAGAAAAAAGAAGGCCTCTTTTTCATCTGAAAGTTTTGCGATTGTGAAAAATAATTTCTTGATACTTCCTCCGATACTTTGCGGTAATTACTCGATACAATAAAATATTACGAACAGAATTTTTCAGAATGATTTGTTTCCCCATTGGTAGCTTATGTAACCTTGCTTCTAAATCAATAAAGGTAAGCAATTCATTTAGGTTTTATAACAGTCCCAATTTCACAAAATTAAATAATGAGAAATTTTTCCACTATTGGTTATTAATGAATATGATGAATTCGAATTTGTTAAATATTTTTATTTTTTAAGATACCAACACTACTTGTTTTTGCTATACACTTATAAAAAGGGGCCTGAATAAAACTTTTGCTGGCAGGCTCGCACCCATTTCTTTATGCTACTGGGATACATTCACAGTGCCTCTTGCATCATTTTCACACACACACAGAGTCCTTGATTTGATCAGTAACTGTGAGTTGAGGAACTAACTCCTTACACCCAAATGAGCTTGTGGACATAATTGTAAAGTTTCAGAACCAAGATGGATTTTCTGAGATACATCAGCAAAGCCAGAGCTAGACAATTCTGGACCCAGGGCAATCCTAAAACATAGCCCCACCCTCTTTCAAAAAAAATTGAACATGTGAAAGTTTTATCAAAAAACTATAGAAGTTATTGCACTTCAACAAATAAAAAAAATTGTTTAAGCTAGAAAACATTTTTGGAAATATATTTTAAATAATACTTATAAGTATAAGTATCAAATAAAACAATTTCCACAGTCATCTTACAACACTAAAAAATACATGTTTAGCTAGTGTTTAATAAAATCACTTGATTAACACATAGAATAATAATATCAATTTCTGTGGAACTTATTTTAATGTTAGTGTCATTTGATTCATTTCATAAACTTCCACCTCATAAGTAATGACAATAATTAAATATTTAAGATAAAACAATAATTGAAAATATAATGAAATATCAGACTACCTACTAGACATAAAATTACAATAACGATTTAGTTTATTTTATATCGCTGTGCAAATTGCATAATGATTTCCTCTGTATCTAATATCTTTTTCAATTTATTAATTTTATCCCATCAGTCCCATCATCACGCTGTTTGTCCTGAAGGGCCCTAGACAATCACCCAGTCTGCTCATGCTTATTGCCGGAGTGGGGATACCTCAGCATACATGAGGAAAGCTGAGGACTCCTCACTGGGGAAAGGACCATGGGGGACCTTAATAGGTGCTGATGAGATGGCAGGAAGTAGTCCCAACTGAAAAATATCTACTATTAAAAGTATTTTGGTGAAACAAATGTTGTCAAGTCCATTTCTTTACAACATCAAATGAAATTATGCTGGTGGCAAGGGTTAAACGTTTCAAATTTAATACTCAGTATATCCTTATGTTTCATTTTTGATTGTAGTTCCAGTATTAATTTTGGAATAAAACATCTGGAAGTACCATAGCACACAACATTTTACTGGAAGTAAAAAATTATTTTCCTTTTTAACAATTCCACATTTATTTACCACTAGCGTAAGTACCCCGCGTTACTGGGTATTTACAATAATAATATATTAGACAGAAAGAGGTATTCCATCCACTTCTGCTCTGCTGCAGAGCCTACAGGTATCTATTCTATTGTATCCCCTTTCTCTTGTCCCATTTCTCTCTGCTTCGCTTACATCTGGAAATATCCTGTCTTTATCACTCAGCTTCTTCACACACTTTATAATTAAAAATAATTTTAAAAAAAATCTAACCCAAAAAAATAAAATACATGTACTCATTCTCAACGCCAAGGCAATTGAAATATAAATATAAATCAAATGGTTTCAATCGAATTTGAGTACGCATGCCAGGGTCCTTGGTAAATAGTGGCTAACGAAAGGAGCTATTAACCACTTAGACAATTATATCCCCACAAATCCGCGACCACACAGAGTATCCTGGCTTCACCAAAGTTTTTGTTATTAAAAAAAAACCCTCTTTTGTTTTATTTTCAACAACCTTGAAAAACAGTGTTAACGCACCTTCAATTCCTTCTATTTCACATTACTTTTTTCCTTCAATTACACTTCTTCTTGCCAAACTTACTCTAATAAATTTAAATAATCATTCCTACACCACCCAAAGATGTGCTTTCTCTACTCTAATAAAACGCTTCCTTACGCAAGTTCATCCATCTGTCACAGTTTAAGCATAACACGTAAATCATTCACATTATGTTTCACTTGTAACTCATGCAATTTGCAAATACATAATAATTATGCTTAATGCCCTACAACTGACCCAATAACTAACATGTAGAACACATGCATGCGTTCATACCTTTACGATAATATCTAACGACATTTTGCTGATAGCAAATGTAGTTTTCTTATCATTTCATAGCGCAAAATGTATTTTCTTGAACACTTAATACGTTCACACCTACACAAGTAAAATCAATATCCAAGTTACTTTTAAAAATAGAGTGAAAAAAAAACGTCTGAATCATTCTTAAATATAAGCATTTCACAGTAAACAATTGACGGGAAAATCAACAAACGGTCCTTACGATTCCAACATTCGCAATTCTCAACTCAATCATAGATATGTCATCATTCTCTGGTGGAGTGCAGCTTAACTATTGCACATTGATGCAGTCTTGAATCTGTGATATAACAATAGGCAAAAAAAGTACCGACATGTAATTATTTTGTGAATATATTACGGTTTATGGTTTTAAATTATAGCCTATAGTACTTTCAAAGGAAGATAGAATAAAAGTTTCATCGATATTGATCCAGTAAATTAAGAGATTATCGTGCTGTAATGCAAAACCCTTGTGTCTTAACATATTAGTATAGATACAGATAGGTTAAACAATGGGTGGATCTTTGCTTTTCCTTTGTTAAAACGAAGAAGAAAAATGAAAGGGCTGAAATGTAGTATATGGTACAACCTAAGGAAGTCGTTTAAAACGGCACTTCGCACCGTTCCAGCGTTAGTCAGAATTCTGGAGGCTTTCATGAAAAATGCTTTCTTATAAAATTGAATTGGTAATTATGCGTTGGATAGACTCGAGGATGTTTATAGTGAACGCGAGGGCCGAAGGCCCAAGCCTTGCCGTGACTTGGATCCGGGTGAGAAAACTTGCCTTTAAAAGTAAATTGGCATTACAATGTGCCGGGGACAAAGCATGTAAAGGGTGAACCATGAAAACCTCCTATTCGTAAGTTTTACTCATTTTTATTAGAGCACCTACAGTAATTAGGGCTTTAGCCCCGCCGCCACTCTTCTCTAAGGGTGTACCGTATACTAAACTTTAACGAATGAAAGGCAGATCTAAATGACAATAACAGTCTTTGAGTATAACAAGTTTATTTATGAACACAGCATGTACAAACGGTCCTTTCTTTATTGCACTTAATTAATCGTCAAATTCACACTTAGTGGAATGAAAAATTTCTGAATAGCTGACAATGCATTTCCAATAACAGTGACATGTGAGATGTTTTGAGTCATTCCTGGAGCTGCGGCCTGGAGTGCTGAAAAAACAAATAATGAAATATTACATAACATTCATAATAAACTCTTTTCAACTTAGACTCTCTTCCAAACTGGAACCAACACATTATGCATAGAAAAAACGCGTGAATAAATCAAGGTGGGTGGACAACGGTTTGAGGTGATGGAAATACATTAAAAACGATAACCCCACTCCAAAGGTTGGCATAACTATAACCGTATTAATTTTATCCATCTATACTTACTTTGTACATGCTCCGCTAAACATAAATTCCAACCCACAGAAGAAGAAATAATACACCAAAACCAGAAAATATTGCTGCAACAAGGGCTACAAGAAGTTCCTTGAAAATGTCTCTCGTGAACTTCGTACTCGTTACCTCGTACACGAAAAACCACGCCGTAAAAAATATCCCTATGCCCAGCAGTACCACTGTTAAGTGGGGAAATACTGCCGGATTCACGGGAGAAACATAGCGTTGCATTGAATCAATATCAATCATTTTTAACGGTGATCGTAGCGAATCTTGACTCAAAATTCGTAGGTGACGCGTCGCCGGTCACCGTTGTAAGATCTGTTAACGTTCCGATGTAAATTTCTTTCGTAAATCCACAACATAAAAAAACACTTAATTCTGATTTTCGCAACAAAATATACTACTGAATAACAATTAATTTGAAGTTACACATCCACGCTTCAAAATGAAGTTACACGATGACGTGTGGGGTCGTGGCGGTGTGGCAGATAAATTAGCAACAAACGAAGATCACTTCAAGTTGGCCAACATAGCAAATAAGTTTGAAACATTGGTATTGTGGTATTGGTTTCATTGGTTCTCTGTGTACGTTAAATATATGACAAGTCTGAATTTGTTCTACAGATAATAGAGTTCACTTAATGAATACAATTGAAAATGCTAATAACTGTGAATTACCATCATCTACCATTGTATTCTAACCGTATTCAATTGACAAATCATTGTGAAGTTTTGTTGTTACGAAGTTTCGACGATTTTCGGCTTTTGTAGTTTATGCCCAATTGGTGAATATATTATAAACGATAATTTATGATTTAGTATTCGTAATTTTCATGTACTCGAATGTCAGACCATTCGTAAAGCAAATAATTTCTAAAAATGTCCAACGAAACAGAGAGATTATCTGGTGACATTCTCCTTGAATTTTTGGAAATAGCAATTCACACTGTTGTTTATTCAAGAAGACTTTACCCAGACACAATATTTGTGAAGAAAAAACTTTATGGCACACCAGTATATTGTTCCATCCATCCTGAAGTGAATTCTTACATTACTGAAAGCCTCAAAGGAATTCAGGAACTCATTAAGAAAAATGAAGTAAAGAAAGTTTGTGTTGTATTTTGTGACAAAAACACTCTTCCCATTGACAAGATAGTATTTGATGTGTTAGCTCTGTATTCACGTTTAGTTGTTGGTGATAGTTATTTTATTCATACTGAGGAATCTCTTAGAGCAGCTTTGTTGAAAATATCTCATACTTGTAGGACCTTAAAGGAATTACCTGAAGATGCGTCATTTTTAATTCAAGTTCATACAACAGAAACTGCTTCATTAACTCTCACAGATGATCCAAATAACCAGGAAGATTTTCCTTGGGTTGAAGCTGAAAGAAAGTGCACTGATATAGTAGATGGTGAAATTGTACCTGTGAGAGAGATTGATACGGACTATTTGCATCTGGAAGTGTATGCATTACAAACTGCAAAAAAGAGTACGAATTGATCTTCACAGTGAGTTATTCATAGTAAAAGTGTGTTGTTGCTTTCACTTTGTTTTTGGCTTCCTTTTTAGTTGCTCTGTGTACTTGATGTATTGTTCAGTAGTGTAGTTCAGTTGTTTAGTGGTGGCTTCTTACAATTGCTCAACCATTGACTGGAGCAATGACTGGCAGTGCTAGTAAGCAGCTTTTGGGAGAAAAGGAATGGGTGAGTGATGCTCTGCATCTTTGCAACTTAATAAATGTTTCATATAATTTAATTTTTGAATTGATAATGGTTGGTAATAATGTGTTGTTTCAGAATTTGCTAGAATAAAATTTTAGTTCTTGGTAGTTACATCCACATGACTGAAATGACATTTGTAAATTTAGTGGACGTCATAGACTTTTAATTTGCATACATTTTAATATTTTATTGTACTAGTTCAGGGAGAAGGTAGCATTTCAATGCACCACCATCTTTTCTTGTTTCCTGTGTCTTTGTAAGCAACAGTTACATTTCAATGTTGTATATGTTGATAATATAAATTTATTTCAGTTTCGTTAATTATAGAAATGTGCTGTTAAAAGTGCCTCAATTATTAATGTATGATGAATTATTTATAGTTTAGTTGCTCAATAATTATTTCATGTGATGTGTGTGCAGACCATTGAAAAATGGAGAGTATTGTGCCCATAGAAGAAGAATTTCTGAAGAATCCAGAACTAAAATTACAAGATATGGAGTCTCTGAGGGAATGGCTTGCAGAATGTAAGCCAAATATCCCCAAAATTCCAGGTATTTCTGAAATAATTGAATATAGTCACTACAACACAATTTCCATTCACATTCAGACATTTTTAGATATTAAAAATTGTGTTTTTTTCACAGATAGTTTACTTATCTTATTCTTACACAGTTGCTATTACAATATGGAGAAAACAAGAAAATGTATTACTCGTTTCTATGAATTACGAGCAAGTACACCTTATCACTTCAATAACAGAGATGTTACAAGACCTGAACTCCAAACAGCTCTTTCTGTTTTGTGAGTTTCTAACATTTTGTATGATGTTTTGTAGATTTCTTTATGATTTATGTAGACACCCCCCATGTGATGTTTTTACCTTTTGCAGGCGTTTTTGTATAATTCCGGAGAGGGATCCCAATGGTTATGTCATTATATTCCATAAACTAAAAATAACTGAGCCATCTGCATATGTATTCAATGATGGAGTCAAGTTACTTCAGATGACAGCAGATTGTGCTCTTCACTTGCATGGCACAGTTCCTGGTGAGTATTCTGCATGGCAAATTTTTACTGTATACAACATTAATCGTTTTTAACATTGTAGATTCACAAACATGAAGAAGAAATGGGAAATGTATATTCACGGTATGTGTTCAGAGTGAATTAAGACATTAAAACATAATTTGTGGATGTTGCGGAATAGTTTTATTCCGTCCTCAGGGCTGGTGGTGAAACATAAAAATAATAAGGACAACGACACTATAGGTATACAAATGGCAGATATACAAATGGCAAAACATAATAAAATACGCTATTACATAATGATCACAAATAACTATATCAGTTATGCATTCAAATCCGGTCCTGAAGTGTCTGGTGTACTCACAGATTTTGCCAATGTTTCGACCATGTTAATCATGACGTATGTATTGGCAAGTTGTCATACTTAGGCATCAATGATCAACTCCTATCATGAATATGCTCATATATTCCCGTCGGAAGCCAGTATGTCATTGTTAATGGCCATGTGTCCGAGCCATTTATAGTTAGTTTCTGGCATACCTCAAGGTTTTCATCTAGGTTGATTTTTTAAATATTTTCATTACTGATCTGCCATCAAATGCAGTAAAATCTTATTGTTTGTGGATGATGCCAAAATATATGCCAAGATTACTGATTTTAATGGAGCCTTTCGCTTACTGGAGTATCTCTCTGCCTTCTTACAGTGGTTTACTACGAACAAAATGGAACTCCACTCTGATAAGTGTCGTGCAATGACCTTTGCCTGGAGACAATGTTGTGAGCTACCCATATTCTTCAAGTAGTGAATCCCTGGGCACTGTCTCTAACATCAGGGGTCTTGGAGTGATTTTTGACTCTAAACTTGATTTTAATATACATATTACTTATACAGTAAATAAAGCTCTGCGTTCCTTGGGTCTGATTTTGCACAACGCCAAATCCTTCTGGTTCATTGATAACTTATTAAATCTTTGTTTCGTCCTATTTTAGAATATGCCTCTGCCTTTTGGTAACCTTACTCTAAATTATCTATGGATCGTTTGGGAAAAGTACAAGTAAGCTATCACACATGCCGGGAGACTGCTCGGGAACAGAGAGCTTGTTCCGACTGGCGGATGCCCCCACTGGTGAGAGATACATGGTTGGGGAAAACCCCGCTAGCCGATGGCAGGCCGGGTCAGATCTCACCATACAATGGGGGAAGATCAAAGTCATCTCCCTAGCAAAAACATGCACGACACTTACAGTCTAACAAACTGCCTAGTTGACATGCCCGGAACCAACTATCAATCAATACACCGTAAATTTCTTTGCCACCTACCTTTCAGAAATGGGACACCAATTCATAGATTTGATCGTGACCTTTCCAAATTCTACAATTTATTTAAATTGGAAACTCTTCAGTATAGGAGAAAATTCTATGATTTATTTTCTTCAATAAAATGCTACATGAACCCATGGATTGCCCTGAACTTATTTCTCTTCACATCCCCCAGATTAGAATGAGAAATCCTACCTGCTTCTGGGTGAATGCATCTTCTACAAATTACAGCTATTATGATATCTTCAATAGTCTGCCTAGAACTGATGCTTACTAAATTACTATGCCAATAGGATTGATTTTTTCAATCTTGACTTTTAAGTGAATTGAAAGACAACTTAAAATTGCTCCTTTTAAACACATTTGATTCCAAATATTATTTTCTTTTTCTTTTTACAACACTCTTATCCTTTTTATGGCTATGACTTTCATATTAATTTTTGTTATTTTGATAGTTTGTACTTGGATATTTTTGTCATTATATATGTATTTTTTCATTTGTGAGGGGTTCATCCCGTTTGTTCAAATAAATAAAAAAAATAAAAATGAAACACTGTACCAACCTTACTATAATATATACATATGGTTAAAAACCTCTCAAAATGGTGGTGGCAAGACTCCAATCTAACTCCACGTGTAGTGGTTATAGTGCGAAGGTCCATCCTGTCTACGTCCATCTCAGGCCAAGGTATCGTAACAAGTGAATGAAAATTGTACCGTTTCAGTGGTGCAATCAGGACCTCGTGCTGCAGTCACTCAAAGTTGTGTTGGAGTGTTGCTATTATGTTGTGCTTAGGTTGTAACCATATGTTTATCTTGTAGTATCAATATGTGTATTAAGATCAATATGGGTAGTATAATATTATTTTGTAATTGCCATTTGAGTATCAATAATGTTGTTCTTTTATTTTCTATGTTTTACCATCAGCCCTGAGGATGAAATTAAAATATTTTGAAACCTGGATAAACTATACACGTACAGTCTGGACAGTCTAGAAGTCATAGATAAACTATGTTTTAATGTCTTAATTCATTTGGACTAAATCCTGTAATCTAAGTTTTACATTAATCATTTTATGAGTAACTGTTTCCTTTTTTACTTTTAAATTCTTATGTTGCAATTGAGAGTTATGTAATGTAGTGACTTAGGAGGAAAAAACATCTTCCGGGTAATGATCAAGAATGACTTTCAAATAAGTGTAGGGCTGGAGTGTAACAGGAATAAAGCAGAATTCCTTGTATCTTATTTAAACAGGGATCATACTACACATCCACAATGGTGTAGGCTAAGCAGTATTGTTCATTTGAGTTTTAAGAGGGCAAATGTTTGCATTGTTTTAATAATAGTTGCATTTGTTGTTGTGAGTCAATTTTGAATTTAAAAATATTTAGGCTTTGTGTTCGTGGTTTTATAAGAGGTTAGTTCCGTAGTGGGAATTATAAAATATTAAGTTAAGATCGTGCAAGATCTTAATAAAGAAAGAGCTAGCCAAACTATGAGTAATTAAAGCAGTTGATTTACGAGCATAGCTGCACAAATTAAATTAGAAGAATCATAAAAACGTTACAATTATTACCGTGCTCGGGGAATGATAAAATAAGTTTAGTTAGAGATAGTTAGAAAGGCTTAATTACGTTACAAATTGGAATGCCCAATGCGGGGCATGATAATTTTGTTGGTCACAACATTGAGGCAAGTTTCTGCAAATAATGAAAAAAATATGAATATATCATTAATTTCTTGGGGTTATACAACAATTGTTCTTGTTTCACAAACATTGATTCAAACCCTTAAATACATACGCTTGTTTGCAAGAAAATGACTTAATAGTCCAAATAAATATGGATTTTGAGTATTATAATTATACAGTTTATAGAAATCACAAATCACAGCATCTTTTTCACCATTCGAAAATCACACGAATGTACACAATTCTCTTTTGCAAGGGTTAATGCAAATGCGCGCTTTGGCTGGCAAACCTCAGTTATCCTTAAAAATTCTTCTCCACTATTCCCAACCTTTCTAATATTTACTTTTTAGCATTCTGGGTATATTTTTCTTTTATTTGAACTTCAAATTTTTAATCATTCTTTGTAAAATTTACAAAAATATATTTTTGATTTAAATCGATATTTTTGGTGAGTTATGTAATTTAATGAATGAGCCTAGTGTCCCTTAAAGGGCAAAGGCCTCCTGCCCTTTAGCGGCGGCGATGGTAGCGGTGTAATGGTTAGCGTATGTTATACCCAAGCTGGCGGGTTCAAACCCGATCCGCGTTTCTCCGCTAGTTGGTGAAAGGAGCGTAGCTAAATTTGCGTGGTCAGACGGAAGAGCGAGCCTGATGGCACGAGTCTCGCCACGTGCCGCATTAATTCAATTCAATTCAATCCTGCGAGAGGGAAAGCTCTTGCATAACTCACGTGGTGACCTATCGACGTAAGTATGAATTAGCACTGAACATCTGCACTTCCTAACAGGTGTCTCTCATAATCCTTCCAAATTGTTCTCCACCTCGCTGCAGTTGATCGTTGTGGCCGTACTAGTCTATTGAAATAGTTGGCCCATCGGCTTCTGCTTCCAATGTACGGATCCCACATGGTGGGTCTTGCGTCGTGACCCGCCCATTTGCATTGAATTCTTGGAGTTTTGCATTTGAAACTCTGTCCTGAATTTTTCTTTCCATTTGCTCTGGCAGACCTCTAATGAGCTTTTGTTCGTCCGTTAGGGCCACGTATGTAGAGCTTCTATAGGGATAAACAGGAATAACGCATGTCTGTAGAGCTTCTATTCTGGGCTTCCTCTTCAATAATTTGTCCCAGAGAATTTGGGCAAGAGAATAAATTGAAGTGCCCGGAAGGCTATTTGCTTCTTAATCTCATAAATTTTACTGTTTAGGGTGACGAGTTGTCCGATGTACACATAATCTACTTACTCTAACACGGTTCCATCCTTGATATTTTTGTCAGCTGGTCTGTTGGACATTAATTTGGTTTTGTTCTAGATCGTCATTAGTCCTGCAACTTTGCTGGTCCTGTTCAACTCTAAAAGCATCTTTAAAAGTTCTTTGGAAGAATTGGCCACCATTCATCCACGAATTTTAGGCGAGACAGCTTCTTTCCATTTATTTTTATCCCGTCTTTGTTGTTCCAATTTAATTTGCTGGATATTTCTTCCAGAGCTCAAGTGAACAACTTTGGAGAGATAGGATCTGTTACTCCCCGTTTTAGTTGGAAAATTTGCCCTACTATTTCAGTTCGTACTTGGACTGTATAGTTTGTGACGTCTGTATAGTGACGTTTAGTACTGTGTATAGTGACGTCTGTATAATTTGTGGAGAATTCTCACAATTTTTTTTATATTCCCTTTTGTTATGCGTGAAGGACACTTGGACGTTTGACGGTGTCGAATGTCTTGCTGTAATCCACAAAAGCCAATTGTAATGATAAGTGAAAATCTTCGGCCTCTTCAATGTTTTGGTTGATCGTTTGGATTTGGTCTACTTTGCTGAATCCTGAGCGAAAACCTGCTTGTTCTCACGGCGAATTCTTGCGTAAGCTCTTTATTAGCCTTCTTCAAAAACAGTTTGTACGTAGTTGACAATACACTTATCGGTCTGTAATTCTTTAATAGAATCATCTTTGGGTCCCTTTTTTTGTAATAGAATAATGGTGCTTTCCATTATTCAGGTGTGATTCCTGTGGCCAGGATTTTGTTGAAAGTTATTGTGATTTTTAACTAGAAGAAATTTTTAACTCTAGAAGTTCAATGCCATGTCTAAGGTTCCACACGTCTTCTCCCGGAGTCTTCCCGTTTTCGAGTTCTGCAATTGCGTATCTTACTTCGCTCGGTATGTGATTTAAATCAATATTATTCATTTATTTAAATCACCGAAACCCTGTCAAATTGTGTTACATTTGCGACCTGAGTACATTGATGCACGTTTAAAAATGCCAACATATGCAAATGTCTGTAGTGATACAAATTGTAGCTACGGTCAAAAGAATTCACCAAAATTATCATTCTTTAGTTTCTCTAAAGATCCAAAAAAGAAAGCGTTAACAAAATTGTTCGTGAAATTGTTATTTCGTTGTTATTTCAAAGCGCATTTGCTATAAGCTGATTCCAACCACGTTTTGTTTACCTTCTTTTTGGTTCCATGTATATTTTTGTTTTGTAGTTTCGGTGTTTCGATAATTTTTGATGTTAAGAAAGATCCAATGACAGCTAATAAATACCATGTAAATCTTGATTTATTTGTATTATGTGGTAAACTTGAAATGAGCGTTTTGTTATGTATACGTCGGTAATTTTCAGCGTAATACCCGACGAGCTAGGCTATAGTATATCATTGGTACAACGAGCTAGAATATAGTATATCATTGGTAATATATACTTGAGTTTCTACTTCTTGGCGCGTGAGGGTCTATCTTCAAGAAGGAATATCTCACGGCATTTCGCGGCTTTCTCGTTCGTGCCGCTGGATGTCGCATGCTGGATCGCAACCAGATCACGTGACATTGGTGGTTCGAACGAGAAATTCTATTGTATATTACTATTTACGGTTTCTTTATTGCAAAGAATATTCGTATCATCCACAAAGAGATCTGTTCTTCCGTTTTCAATCCTCGAGGGCATAATGAATGCCACTTCTTCGTGATCACTAAACACTTTCTGACCAACAATGAGGTACCACAGTGTTTACCTCGCAAGGTATTTCTTATGGTAGATCGTAAAATTTATAAAGTTCTGCTGATTTTCTCTAGAAAGGTTTACCTGTTCATATATCTTCAAAAATACTTTCCTGTAACTTTTCATCAGAATACGTCCGATAGGATCTGACATCAGGCGAACGATGATGAGTTCGCGGATCGTAAATGATGAGTGAATTAATTTAATTTAACTAGAAATAAATCACTCGGTTTGTTTGTTAAAGTATATCAGAGTGACTTTGTATCACGTCTGAAATTTTGTTCTCCCTGGTAATAAGTCCATTCCACTTTAAAATTTATGATGTGGAACAATAAAGGGTGCGAATAAATTAGTAGTTTGTGTAAAATGTAAATAATTATTATATAATCAACACTTCAATAAAATGTACTAAGTTCATAAAGGAATTGTGAGAGTTACTTCCATATAAAAACAAGTCCAAAATTGAACTATTTTTCCTGTCAGCTCAAGCCATAATAATCAAACGCACAAGCAGACTGGTGTTGCCGTATAGTGTGTTCAGCTTCCTAGAATCGACTAATGGTTAAAGCAAGTGAAAGTACACACGAGAACATTTAATTTCACAGACATTCTTTAAGGTGGTCCGTGGTGCAAAGCCACCCTCCGTGGACTAAAGTCACTCCAAATGACTGTAACCATTATTACGGGCGAGGAAGAATGTGCTACATTAGCACAGCTAGTTTTTATTTTCTTAATTTAAAGATCGCGTAAAATGCTAGATCTTTACAATTTGTTTTTGTAGTCAACTCTACACTTTCAGTTCTCGGTTGCGAGAGGAAATATGGTTAATTAGCTAAGAAAAAGTGTGTTGTAACATGCGAAACAACGTCGAAAATTTATGTTCTCAAACCTGGAAGACCGAAAAAATACTCGGATTCCAAAAAGTCAAAAGTCACTCTGTAAAAGCACGTATACTAAATAGTGTAATATGTATGAAAGTCTACATACCACGTACGTAGCATACCCTGACCCAGGATTCTAAGGCTAAAAAAAAAGTTTTAATTTGTTTTACATGTAAATTTGGCGACAAGTGAATATCATTTTTTCCCATTTGTTCCAAACCCTGTCCCAGGGTTCTAAGAAACAGAAAGCATATTTTATTTCCAAAAATATGTTTGTGCATATAAATTTAGCGCCAAGAAAATGTTAGTTTTTTCTGATACCATACATTATTTTCTGTTTGAAAGAAATTATGATATAAAAACAATATAAAATAATCTTTAGTTGACGAAAAAGATTGAAAACGCTCGTTTTTGGCTCTGTAGGGAGGATGGGGCTAAGAAACGTATCAAAAAATCTTGTTTTTATGTTAGATTCATAGTTAAACGAATCACATGTCATTTGGTTTTAGGGAACTTTTTATCATATTATCTGGGGGTACTCTTTGTTGGATTTGTTGGAAACTTTTCTAAAGAAATTGCATGTTTGCATGTTCAAAAAGGCTTTTCTACACCGGTTATCATGTGTGAGAGGATTCGTTCTTAACAAACATTTCTCAATTGAAATATTTATTACAACAAATTAAAGTGTTATTTATCCAGTTAAATAAAATTAACTTTCAACAACTAATGCAAAACATCATTGCTGCCATTACACATGTAATGGGGATACTAATCATTTGGTCAAGCAGGGAAGAAATAACATGTTGTGTATGGAGAGGTGATAAGAGCAATAAATGTATATGACGTTGGCTTACGGGTGGGTGAAGTTGGGTAGGGTTTTCAGGACTTGGGAATATTCTAATTGGAAAAAGTTCCTAAATTTCCATAATATCTACATTTTTAGTACGGAGGTTAAATTGAAAATTTTCCCTACAATATGAATTGATCGTTTTTAATCCCCCTCTTTTTACTTTATTTAAAAACCGAATAGTTTTATAAAGCATTCTCATACTATTAATATTGTTAATATTGTTATTATTGTTACGAAATACAAGTATTATCATTTTCAAAATTCTTTATTTTCCAAAGTTTTCCATTTTTCTCAGATTCAGAACTCTTGACTAGATGTGTTTTCGCTCGTGTGCTGACAATATTTCCTCCCATTCTAGTCTTCTTTAGGGGAAATAATATGTAGGTAATCGTAGCTCCTTCAAAACCTCTGTGTGAAACATTTAGTAGTACTTAATAACTTTTCATTGACTTATAAAAGATCAGTCCAATCCTTTCTGTACCTAATTTGCGGAGTCAGAAAATAAAATTTATCTAAATATAAATAATTTCTCATAGCTTTCTAATATATTTATCATTAACTTAAACACATCCCTAACTTAAAATAAATTTCATCTCACTCATAAATTTCATTTCATCAATGCTGTGAGAGTATTCCCTTTTCTATCTACTCCTTCCTCCCTCGCTTACATTCGTGTCTTCAATGTGAAAAACCCCCTCATCCAAATTGCGTACTATTTCTCCTTGAATGACCTTTTCAATAACTATTGTATTCATTTCTTTTTTTGTTGAAAATGGTTGGGCGGAAGAGCAGGCTAAATGGCCTAAGCCTCACCATCGATAAAGACTTTATTTATTTATTAGAAATTCTTCACACAATGAAGGCCTGAAATGTGCTTATGTATTTTAAAATTTTTACTTAACACAGTTCTACATATTGTCACTGGCTTATTACGTTAAGTTTGTTTCATTTACAATTTTGTATTTTGCAGGAATGGTAATGTTTTTTGATGCAAGTGGTGTACGCTTGGGGCATTTGACTCGTGTGTCACTCTTTGCAATGCGTAAATTCTTTCAGTATATTCAGGAGGCAAAACCTGTGCGACTGAAAGCAATCCATGTAGCCAACACTAGCCCTATTATTGACAAAATCCTTACCGTTGTGAGGCCATTTATTCAAAAGGAACTTCTTGATCTGGTGAGTGAAATGTTTTTTCTTTAGTCGGAAATTTGCTTTGTAACTTAGGGAAAAAATGCCGGCAAACTGCAAATGGTTGTATTTGTTGTGCACTTGTGTTACTGCAAATGTACTTCATTGTTTTAAATATTAAAAAAACCTTATTCAAAGGTCCCCTTATAAAAGGGGTTTTCAAACTGCAGATATGCACAGCCCCACGGACACCGTGGTATATTGTAGTGTGGTGCGTGTGTGTGTGGTGTTATTATAGGTTATATAGTATATAGTATATTATATAATATATATATATATATAATATAATATTGTGGGGGGCGTTTATGGCATTTGTGCCAACCCTAAAACAACCAACGTCCTCGGTAATGTGTGAACAACTACGGAGCAGCGAGGGAAAATAAGCAAAAGGTGGCGGAAAAAGAGGTTTTCAAATAAAAAACCACGGGGCCTGGCTAATCCCCGTTTTTCGCGTAACTAAACTCGGAAGGCGAACTAAGCGAGCAAACGTTTTTCCTTGTTGGAGGGGTTTGAAGAAGGAGGGGAAGCAGCCCGCACCACTGAAAATTTCCCGCGAGGCGTCGACGGCGAATAAATACTCGTAACGCAAGCGGAAAGCTTCTCTTTTCTTTGGCCACCACTCGTCCGACGAAAGCAGCCTTCTGTTTGAGTTCTTTCCGATCATCTGAGCCAGGTAGCATTTTTGGATCACGCTTCGGGCCGAGGGCCAACACTTTTCGTTTAACATTAAGTTTTAGGATATTGGTTTTGGCCGGCTGCAACGGACTGGGCTAGGTAGGAGTATTTCGGCCCGTCCCGGAACAGACCGGTTCTAGTCAGTTCGTCCCGGGGAGGATAAGTGGCAAGATTCAGTAAAGTGTTTTCTCTCACATTAACGAACGGGAAGTAAAAGTACCGTTTGGTGAGAAGAAGCATTGAAAGTTCTGGTTTAGCAAGTAGAAGTAAGGCAACGAGCGAGGAACTTGCACGAGTATTCGGACGAAGTGCAGAGGGAGCATTTTCGCACCGTGGCGTAGTCAGAGGCGCCCGGTAGCAAGTCGAGGAAGAAGAGGTCCGACTTAGGAAAAGAAGAACGGCAATGAGGCGAATCCGTCTCTTACGATGCAGAAGCGGGACCGGAGCGAACGGTCGACTGCAGAAGACCGGCGCACGACCATCAGAGGCCAAAGTGGGTTAGTCCACGGAGGTAACGGTTGGGGCGCGGAAAATTAGGTCCAAGTTTCACGCAACGTCTGCAGGGAAAAACTAGTATAGGGAAAGGTGTTAAGAAATTTGAGGGACACGGTGGGCATAACAAATTGCAGTATTGATAGTAGGAGAAATTTTGAATGCGCAATGTGCTGCATAACTTTACTTAAGGACTTTATATTCTGCTATTTCCAGACAGCAGGTTTAAATTTGTTAAATGAGAGTAGTGCACTTGCACACATTTTGTTCTTTGCTTGTAATATTTTGAAGCACGGAGATTTGTTAAATTGGAAATTTTGGTTTTTCATGGGGCAATGTGTAATTAGAATAGCAATAATTTATGATATATTTAATTTTCCAAGGGGAATTCCCAGTGGTAGATCAGGGTAATTATTTCAGGTATCAATTTGGGAGTAAATTATATGTGTTCATTCATATTAGTGTGTGTTGTAAAGGTTTCTATTTGGTGTATTGATCATTCTTTGTAAAAATGTGATTTATATTCTTGGTTTTTGGCATGAACTGATGCACTAAAGTTTATGGGTAAATATACGCTCGTTTGTGTGCAATTTGTGTGATTTTATTGTGTCAAGAGTTCAAACCTTTCTCGCACCCCTGAAGATCCTGACCCGTAGATTTTTAAGCTCACTTTCACGAGCAAAATCTGATACCCGCTTACGGTTCATGCGTGCTGCTGTTGAAGGGGGTAAGTTTGGGTGTGGATGGGTTACTATAATATATATATATATATAATATATATATATATATATATATAATATATACCACTACACAATACATATAACACACACACACACGTTCTTCGGACGCCCCAGCGAGGTTGGTAGTGCGACTTTATTTCTGGATTAGTCCGGTATACTTCATGACGTCCACTCTTTCACATATCTGGCCAGGCCCCGCCCGCTGCTTCATGTAAGAAGTCCATATATCTTCTTCTGTCGTCCGGGGTGTCTTCAGCCTTGCCTTGGCCCCACGTAGTAACATGTGCCCATCTGAGATGGTCTTGCCTTGCTGCGTGTCCTGCCCATCGCCATTTTAAATTATGCTGCCTATTCCATTGCAACTATGATGTCAGTTTTCTTACGAATTTGGACACTATTTACCTTGTGGAGCAGATTGAATGTGATGATAACCGCCTCGCCAGATTACGACTGGCGCAATAAATTACCGTCGGTTCTGTGAGTTTGTGCCCCTCTGCTTTGTTAATAATTTTTCAACACACTTGCATTCAAACTCTGCTGGATTGATTTTGCCGCGTTGACAGCTGCACGGCAGTTCGCTCTCTGGAAATAAAAATGTTACATTTCTTTGGTTTTAAACGGGTCCCGGCCAAAGACCGCCGCTCGGTGGACATCACGCCCGCCCGCAGTATGGGTAGTCCGGTAAGAAACCGATTTTCCGTTACCGGCCCTGTGTCGTCTGTGGCTCAATCCCGCCTCCACATGTCCTGACTATTCTCTCCGTGTATCTGCTACGTTGTTATTATTGGACTCGGAGTGTACTTTCACCGCGTAGTGGCTGCTGCCGGGATTTAAGGAATTCTCTTACTCCACCGCCTACTTTTTGAGCTACTCGCTCCGTCTTTAACTCGATCTTCTGGCTCTGCTCCCTCTCTCGGTCTCAGCACCACCCCGGTCTGCCTCCGTCTCTCTTCGCCACGGCCCAGCACCGCGGGAGCTTCTTTCCCCACCTCCGCCCCCTTTACACCCTTTGTGGCGTCATATCTGTCCGCCAGTAAAACGTACTATATCAGCCACGTGGACAGCGGCTGGCGGAAGAGACGCTGGGCTGCACAAAAGGCTAGGGAGCAAGGGAAGTTCGTGGGAGGCAACGTGGAGACCCGGACCCCGGCGAAACGCGTCGGCGGACACTGCGGGTGACGCAGTTCCGGTCAGCCCTGCCCAGAAGGTATATAAGCGAATCCCGACCTAGGTCGATCTTCTGTTTTTCATCTGATTCTTGGCGCGTCGGTAAGGCGTCGTGTGGGTTGTGCGCGCGTTGCATTGTAATGCATAGGCGACCGAGGCGGGGAACCGAAGCCGGCGTGCTACGTCGTGACGGTAGGTGCGGCATACTCGCTGGTATGCTCGCGTAAGGTACTGGTACTGGTTCGGTGCATCACACCGAACATGGTAAATAATTATCCGGCCAGCGGTTGGTGGGTAACCAGGGAAAGTTCCTTCTTGTAACGGTCATTTATTTTGTAAATATTGTATATAGTATTATGGTGTCGGAGTATTTTATTTCTAATAAATACTAAATATTTACAAGCCGTTCACGTCTGTAAATCCTCCGTGTAGCGTTGGCAG
>BOPP01000045.1:4048954-4097003 GCA_017312745.1 Gryllus bimaculatus
GAGAGGAGATAAACTGCAATATGCATAGCCCGACGGACACGTGGTTATTTTGTAGTGTGTGTGCGTGTGTGTGTGGGTGTGGTGTGGTGTAATATATTAGTATATAATAATATATATATATAATATATATTGGTGGGGCGTTATGGCTTGTGGCCAACCCCTAACAACCAACGGGTCCTCGGTAATGTGTGAACAACTACGGAAGGCAGCGAGGGAAATAGCAAAGGTGCCGAAAAAGCAGTTTTCAATAAAACGCGGGCCCTGGCTAATCCCGTTTTCGGCGTAAACTAAACCGGAAGGCGAAACTAGCGGAGCAAACGTTTTCCCTGTTGAGGGGTTGAAGAGGAGGGGAAAGCAGCCCCACCACTGGAAAAATTTCCCGCGCAGGCGTCGAGGCGAAATAAATAATCGTCGAACCCGCAAGCGGAAGCTTCTCTTTTTCTTTGGCCACACGCGTCGACGATAAGCAGCCTTCTGTTTGAGTTGCCGATCACTGAGCAGGTAGCTTATTTTGTGATCACCGCTTCGGCCGGAGCCAACACTTTTCGGTTAACATTAAGTTTAGATATTGGTTTTGCCGGCTGCAAACGACTGGGCTAGGTAGGAGTATTTCGGCGTCCCGCGAACAGACCGGTCCTAGTCCAGTCGTCCCGCGGAGATAGTGGCAGATTCAGTAAAGTGTTTTCTTCACATTAACGACACGGGAAGTAAAAGTGACCGTTTGTGGAGAGAAGCATTGAAAGTTCTGGTTTAGAAAGTAGAAGTAGAGCAACGAGCGAGAACTTGCACGAGTATTCGGCTGAAGTGCAGAGGGACATTTTCGCAACCGTGGCGTAGTCAGAAGGCGCCGGTAGCCATAGTCGAGGAAGAAGAGGTCCGACTTAGGAAAAGAAGAACGGCATGAGGCGAATGCCGTCTCTTATCGAGCAGAAGCTAGGGACCGGAGCGAACGTCGACTGCAGAAGACCGGCGCACGACCATCGAGGCCAAAGTGAGGGTAGTCCACGGAGGTAGACGGTTGGGGCGCGGAAAATTAGTCCAAGTTTCACGAACGTCCGCAGGAAAAACTAGTATAGGGAAAGTGTTAAGAAATTTGAGGACACGGGTGGGCTCAAACAAATTGCAGTATTGATAGAGGAGAAATTTTGATGCGCTAATGTGCCTGCATAAAACTTTTACTATAGGACTTTATTCATTCTGCTATTTCCAGACACAGGTTTGAATATTGTAAATGAGAGTAGTGCACTTGCACACATTTTGTTCTTTGCTTGTAATATTTTGTGAAGCACGGAGATTGTTAATTGGAAATTTTTGGTTTTTCATGTGGCCAATGGGTAATTAGAATAGCAATAATTTTAATATATTAATTTTCGCCAAGCGGGAATTCCCAGGTGGGGTAGGATCAGGGGGGTAATTATTTCAGGAGTTCAATTTGGGAGTAAATTATATGTGTTCATTCATATTAGTGTGTGTGTAAAGGTTTCTATTTGTGTATTGATCATTCTTTGTAAAAATGTGATTTATATTCTTGGTTTTTGGCATGAACTGATGCACTAAAAGTTTATGGGTAATATACGCTCGTTTGTGTGCAATTTGTGTGATTTATTGTGTCAAGAGTTCAAACCTTGTCTCGCACCCCTGAAGATCCTGACCCGTAGATTTTTAAGCTCACTTCTCGAGCAAAATCTGATAACCCGCTTACGGTTCATGCGTGCTGCTGTTGAAGGTGGTTAAGTTTGGGTGTGGATGGTTCTATAATATATATATATATATATATATATATATATATATATATATATATATACATACCACACACACATACATATACACACACACACACACGTTCTTCGGACGCAGCGAGGTTGTAGTCGACTTTATTTCTGGATTAGTCCGTAACTTCATGAGGTCCACTCTTTCACATATCTGGCCCAGGCCCCGCCCGCTGCTTCTGAAAGAAGTCCATATATCTTTTTCTTGTCGTCCGGGGTGTCCTTCAGCCTTGCTGGCCCACGTAGTAACTATGTGCCATCTGAGATGGTCTTGCCTTGCTGCGTGTCCTGCCCATGCGCCATTTTAAATTATCTGCCTATTCATTGCAACTATGATGTCAGTTTTCTTACGAATTTGGACACTACTTTACCTTGTGGAGCAGATTGAATGTGATGATAACCGCCTCGCCAGATTACGACTGGCGCAATTAAATTACCGTCGGTCTGTGAGTTTGTGCCCTCTGTTTGTTAATAATTTTTCACACACTTGCATTCAAACTCTGCTGGATTGATTTTGCCGCGTTGACAGCTGCACGGCAGTTCGCTCTCTGGAAATAAAAATGTTACATTTCTTTGGTTTTAAACGGGTCCGCGGCAAAGGACGCCGCTCGGTGGACATCACGCCCGCCGGCAGTATGGGTAGTCCGGTTCAAGAACCGATTTTCCGTTACCGGCTGTTGTCGTCTTGTGGCTCAATCCGCCCTCCACATGTCCTGACTATTCTCTCCGTGATCTGCTACGTTGTTATTATTGGCTCGGAGTGTACTTTCACCGCGTAGTGGCTGCTGCGCGGGATTTAAGGAATTCTCTTACTCCACCGCCTACTTCATTGAGGCTACTCGCTCCGTCTTTAACTCGATCTTGGCTCTGCTCCTTCTCTCGTCTCAGCACCACCCCGGTCTGCCTCCGTCTCTCTTCGCCACGGCCCAGCACCGCGGAGCTTCTTCTCTTCCACCTCCGCCCCTTTAACCCTTTGTGGCGTCATATCTGTCGCAGTAAAACGTACTATATCAGCCACGTGGACAGCGCTGGCGGAAGAGACGCTGGGCTGCACAAAAGGCTAGGGAGCAAGGGAAGTTCGTGGGAGGCAACGTGGAGACCCGGACCCGGCGGAAACGCGTCGGCGGACACTGCGGGTGACGCAGTTCCGGTCAGCCCTGCCCAGAAGGTATATAAGCGAATCCCGACCTAGGTCGATCTTCTGTTTTTCATCTGATTCTTGGGCGCGTCGGTAAGGCGTCGTGTGGGTTGTGCGCGCGGCGTTGCATTGTAATGCATAGGCGACCGAGGCGGGGAACCGAAGCGGCGTGCTACGTCGTGACGGTAGGTGCGGCATACTCGCTGGTATGCTCGCGTAAGGTACTGGTACTGGTTCGTGGCATCACACCGAACATGGTAATTAATTATCGGGCCAGCGGTGGTGGGTAACCAGGGAAAGTTCCTTCTTTGTAACGGTCATTTATTTTGTAAATATTGTATATAGTATTATGGTGTCGGAGTATTTTATTTCTAATAAATACTAAATATTTACAAGCCGTTCACGTCTGTAATTTATTGCCCCGGCAAGACGCCACACCTTATTCAACGACTACTAATTTTGCTTTCTCGCACTTACTAAGAGAAAGTAATGTAATCGTGTGCCGGAAAACGGCGAATTTTCCAAACGAAATCTAATTGCGCGACCCTTGTAACGACAAGGATAAATTCAGATGCTAACTATAGAAAAAAAATTCTCTATCACATGGTGTAGCCAGAATATGTATTGGGGCCTTCGATACCGAAAATTCGATTGACGGCAAAACGTCTGTCCATGCATTCCGCTAGCGCATACCCCATTCAACCGATTTTCTCCAAAATTGATATTCCCCAATCGTTCTAGCTGATGTTGTGGCCCCAGGATTTTGAAACCGATATTTTAATTTTTGGGAACACTTAACATAAAGCCTCCCGGACATTTTCAAAATTTTCAAAAAAAAGTCTCCAAATTTACTGATTAAATGTTGTTGAATAGTTCAAACGACGTTTAAGACAACGGTGCACGTCTCATTTTTGTTGACATCCCCGATTTTTCGAAAAATAAACTTCAAAATTGGAGATATTGTCTCAGACAAAGTCTGTTGTTCAAAAATAGCTCTTTAAAAATAGCTCCAAATTTTTGGATTAAATTTTGTTGAATGGTTTTAAGGACGCTTTAGAGAGTGGTGTAGATTTAATTTTCGTTGATATCCCTGATTTTTTGAAAATTGCAAAAAAACAAACAAACAAAAAACAACAAACAAAAAAACGACTAGACATTTTTGCCCCCAAACAAAGTATGTTGTACAAAATTAGATCTTTAAATAAGGTCAGATACAATATTTTGGAAAATTCGAGGTTTTTACGTAATTTTTGCAATTTTTCCTCTTAAAAAACCGTTCTATTTTCTTTAAATTTTCTGTAGTAGGTGTTCTTCTGTAATAGGTTTTCTGTAATCTATCTGTAATTTTACTTGAACTCCGCCTGGATCGCTAGCTATATGCGCGCTCACCCTAACTAGCCCCCCCCCCCAAATACGGGCTGAGCTGCGCTACTGTACAAATACGTATACTGTGATTTAATTATTTACGGTAAAAGGGTGGGGGAAAATATTCTGTTGATCAAAACAATCGAGCGCTGACTACACTTTTTGACGATACGCCACCCACAACTTTTACTTCTCTGACGCAAAATGAATAAAGTCGATTAAATCAAAACCATAAAGTATGCAAAAATCTAACAAGCTTTCCAATTTTGTTTATTTTATTTCTTATGACTTTTTTCTCTGTGCTCTTCTCTGTTTCAGCTGCATTTTCACACTGATAATGCCTCTCTTCAAAAACATTTGCCGACTACTTGCCTTCCAATAGATTATGGCGGCGTTCTCGAAGACATTGATACTTTGCACGGTAAGAATGATTTACTCGCGCCCATTAACACTTCATTTTTTCTGAACATTGAAATTTTATTTATAGTTGTCTTTTGA
Organism: Gryllus bimaculatus; assembly: GCA_017312745.1. Lineage (NCBI taxonomy): Eukaryota > Metazoa > Arthropoda > Insecta > Orthoptera > Gryllidae > Gryllus > Gryllus bimaculatus. Next base: position 4,053,725 of record BOPP01000045.1, read on the forward strand.
TATTCGTTCTCGGACACACAATGTCTGGTTCACCTGCTTATTAATTACCATTGTTAACGAAATGTTGGCCGTCTACCTACGATCTTCAGTGACATCGTGCAGACGATGAATTAATTTAGAATATTAACTTATGGGTGGGGGAAGAGACAGATTGATGCATTTACAAAAATCACACATATACTAATACCTACACTAATACATTGAACTTCAGAATTTAATGTTCGGCAATAAAACAAAAGAAAATACATCAACGTAACTTTGGACATGGGCACGGACACGTCCCGAGCCCCTTGTAGTAAACTAGTGCTACAGAATGGCACAGACTTCACTAACTAGTTAAGTTTAATAATCTTTTTAGTCCAGGCTAGCTGTCTGGCCCCACCCTCTTCCCTACGGGCGTTAAAACGAAATTTTGTCACATTTTCTAAGTTCTTCCATCCCCGAATCGGAATATTACTTTAAAATATTATAGTAAAACAGTCCTATAAGGAAATTTTCATTGAAAAAATTGGATCCGTTCTTGGGAAAATGTAGTTTTAACGTTTATGAACAATCGCAATTTTAAGTTCATTTTCACAGTTTTGAATTTTCGAGAAACCGGTTTGTTTGGCTCTAGATTTGGGTGGCTTTGAGCCGGGCACATTGTACACATGCCGTGTGAACGACAAGCATCCAAAAGGAAAGAAATATTAATTTTAACAATGGCATTTAATGTATTTTATACCATTTGGATTGTATAATTGTAAATAATCTGTACCAAGTATTGTACTTCAGCTTCTGGTTCAATGACCCCCATCTCGATCAGGTTTTCGTCCAGTTTCCCTGATCCTTGAGCAAATGCTGAGATGGCCCCTTGTGTTGCTGCTGGATATAAATGTAATTTCAAATTAACTTCTCCCCAAAGCCCGTCACACTGTTTTTAACTGTTTTTGAAGTAAATAAATAAATAAAAAATAAAGCAAAACGAATCCAGACGTAACTGGAGATGTTTTACTATGTCACATTCCACGTTACGATGTGCCTATCAGATTTCGATATTTCATACGGCGTTAGATTTAAGGTGCTACCCACTAACATGTTCCAGACTCGACCTAATGTCAAAGCATTTCTTCATTTCCACATCGAGGATACGTTGAGCCAATTAGTAATCATATTATTTTGAAGCTATTTCAAACTAAAATCTATATTGATTTAAAATACTTCATTATTAATAAACATAAAAGTGGCTTTATGTATAAATTTCAATATTTTGTATATTAATAAAATATACAAAATATTGAAAATTTATGTATTAAGCCACTTTAAATCAAACTGACAACTTGACATACACGTTTGTAATTGGAAATATGGTCATCATGATTTTAAAAACGAAACCGGCTAATACAAAATTTATTTATAAAATATAACAAATAAATAAATTCGGCGTTTTGTTTATTTTTTTGCGTTTAAATTTATCATTCTGCTTATAATTTGTGAATGTTTCTACAAAGATACATGAACAGTCATAGAGTACTCCTTAGAACTAATGATTGCAACTGAATTTTAGAATAACATGTTAGACACTATGATTTCCCTTGTATGAGGTACTTGCAGAGGGATGTGATATCACGAGTTATTCCGAAACGAAAACATAACTTTTCGTCTGCACTATATAAGGCCACTTTTATGTTTATTAAGAATAAAGTATAACTAATTATTTGAAATCAGAGTAGTTTTTAGTTTAAAATAACTGCAAAATTATATGATTACTACTTGGCACAACGTATCCTCAATGTAGAAATGAAGCTCTTTTTTCCAAAAGGTTACAATTTTTAAAGAAATACTTGTAGTTAAATGTAAAAGTTTAAATTTTTACTGTAATTTAGTATCACAGCGATCTAGTATGTGTGTAATTTTCAGATTCGTATCTAGTCTCCCAACAGAGATATTACAGTTGAAATTTGAAAAAAATCCAAAATTTCAATTTTTAAGAGGATGTCATTTTCAAGTGACACGTTATTTACCAATGGCATTTTACAAAAAGTACTGATACTGTTATGTGTAAAAGCGCAGACAAAATTAAAGCTGTGATTCTATTCCTTCTTTGAGAAATTACTCTCTAAAAATCGAATGTCGTTCATTCGCATTCCATAAATTTGGTTGCAAGTATTTCCCAAATAAAAACATAGAAGGTAATTAATATTTCTATTTTAATTCAGAGTATATTGAATCCAATACTGTTTATTCTAAAATGCTAGAACAACGCGGGGCTGAGTACTTTAGGAAAGAGTAAATATGTACAAACGCGAAAAATGATGCACGGCGTAATACCAAAATGGCCGCCATTTGTAACCCAGGCACAATAAAAAAAATAAAGGTGTTTTTGAACATCCAAAACATAAGAAAATGTTGTACAAAACGAAATTTTTTTCGAGATGGTCGAGCCTATTTATTCAATTCTGGACCACTTAAAATGGATTGACCCTGAAACAAAAAAAAATATTTATAACTTATAATGAAGTGTACAGGATAATGTAATACTCAAGCCTCATAAACCTTCCCTTTCAGAAGTAAAGAATATTTATCTAAAATATGAGAAAATATCGTTTTCCCACACAGACGTCGGTAGTGATATATTCAAATTACATCACAAATGTACATTCTTAAATGAGAATTGTGTTAATGAGTTCACTCTTTCTTAAGCTAAATACTTTTTGAACCTATGTATTGAGGGTGGGCCTATCAAAAGATATTGAAGTAAATAATCATTTGTTATTTATTTCAGACAAACATGCAAAATTTCTGGAGGAAATGTTGCCAAAATTTCAACAAGAAGAGGAGTATAGAAAAGGTTGATTTCTTTACAGTTCTCCATAAAATAAATTGGACTTGAATAAACTGTAATAAACATTCATCTCTGTTTTGTTCTGTTAGTGTGAATCGAGTTATGTTAAAGATTTTGGTATATAATTATTTGCATGTAGATCTCTGTGTTGTGTAACATTTTTGTAGTGTTGCTTTACATTTTATTTTTGCTAATTCCAGCTAGGTTTCAGTAATGATAAAAAATTGAATTATGAATAATGAATTTGGAAATAAAGCTATTTTGTCAGTTCTCTGTTTATTAAATGTTGTGTGCCTAATCCTATGAAACACAGGTGATTGGGTATGAGATATGTTGAGCAGTGGTAACTCCTGCTCGGCAAGCATGGTGATGTGATGAAAATGTTATGGATTAAAGAACATGAAAGTTTTCTAATCTAGATCGCACTATTTAATTTGTAGTGTTCCATTATACGATGTACACTGTATATTCTTATGAATTGCCAATTTTGCATTACTTACTATCACAGTCATAAGCAAAACAATAAAACAAAATTTCATTGAAATGGACAATACAAATGTAAATAAATTTTTGTGTAATTAGAGGCGGATTTGTCTCTATTTTCTGGTATTCATGAGTTTTTTAAAAACTGTTTTATAGGACATTGGTTTTTTCTCGCTTTTTCCTGACACGTTTCCTCGCCACTTATACAAATTAAGTGTTTGCCCTATCATACGAAAATTATGGATTCTAATTATTATGTTATCGCTGCGAAAGTATGATTTTTCCTCATGAGAGTCCATATTAAGCTATGTAACAGTATCAAGAAAAACTCAGCTCGTGTGCTAACACACAACGTACGTGAAAATATCGATAACAAATCGACAACCAGTCGAAGTTTTTGTCAGTTCAGGTGGCCTACATCTTGTTATTTATAGATATGGAGAGGATTTTTATGACCTAAAAATCTTGAAATATTCTATTAAAGAATATGCATTTATGACCAAAAAACTGAAAAATTTCCATTAATATGCAAGAAAAATTAACAATATTTCATTTCCTGTATAAACCTTTCTTGATCAAATTCACGAGAAACATGCTTTGATTGAAAAAATGCTTTGAGTCAAAAAACTGCAGAATCATAGAAATCCTCTCCCTACATGCAGACATTCTGCATAAGGATAGTTGGCAAAAATATGTATTGCAGTGTGGTCAAAGCGCCCCTCCCCCCTCGCACCTGCGGAGTCCGCAGCCTTTAGCACGTGATCACTGGAATTCCCAGGCCTCCGATAGGAAGAAGAGGACGCGCTCAAAGGCGGCGAAGGCGAAGCATCGGGGCAAGTAAGAGAGAAATCAGCACCGATGGACGACACCTCGCATTTTGCACCCAGCTTGTAGCAGTAAGTTCAATGACTTCCATATCAAGGCGAGACCGTCAATGGGATGTTTTTCGGCCCGTCCCATCCAGTGAGCAGACAAACGTCTGTCGAAAAATGCGCACAGAAAAAACAAAAGGTACAAAGGGAACAGAAATATATTCTTAACAGAAAATGTTTAAAAGCCGAAAAACTTCAGGATACGCCTCATCACTCGCATTCATTAAGCCTACGTCTTTGGTTGGGAGAAATTTGGAAAGAGGCTGGAGTGCTTGCATCGATTCGATTCTCAGTAATTCGATCGCTCTCAGATGAAAAAAGAAACAATTCACTTCGGACGACGACGTTTAGTAGTATGTACGGAACTCTTTACAACGCAGTCCCGGGAATTGGACGAGACATCCATCCACCGCGTTGTGTTGTAGCGAGACAAGTGCCTCAAAAGCCAGGGCCAATACTTCTGGCATAGATGTACTGGTTTTTGTTTCTAGGCCTCCGGCTCGTTTCTTTTTGAATTCTTCTTATATTTCAAATGTAAATAAGGGCGGACTTTAAGCTTCTACCAGGAGAATCATCCCAAAAATATACTGCCTGAATCAGAAATTCCTTTGAATCATGACTTGGCGTTCTGTTTCCCAACAGTGGAGTCGTCAAAGAGGCGCCGGTCAGTGTTGCTTGTTACTGTGAGGCTGCAAAGCAAAACAAGTGAAGGGAAGTAGATGCATATGATATCACATTGGAATTGAGAGGCAAAAAGAAACATATTAATTCTTGGGTAATTATCCGTTGTTCAAGAGAGTGGCACATTTGAAACACAAAATACTTTGTCTTTCTCTTAGTACAGCCTGCTGAGACAAAAGTTCGTAATATTTCCACATAATCCATTTTACATTTTAGCATTTGCACATGAGTTTTGGAATTTACCCTCCGCATACCAAGCGGGGTGTAACCCAAAATCGGGAGTGTGTGCCAAAATCTCACTTTTTTCGTGTAAACGTTGCGCTAATTTTGTGATATTAAAATTTCGTTTGTCTGAAAAACTTCAATTGACAATTACATACTAAAGGATGTGATAGTTTTAAGGTGCTGTACGTATACTAACTAAAACAAGCTCTGAGGTACATTTGTACCCCTCTTGGTGTTACACGTCACCTAGTTTTATTCCTTATGCATTATTTTGAACATTATCCTTCATGGATTCACACGCAAATCTTTTGCTTCAAATGAAATGGCATTATGGACAAGCCTGCATGTTTCCAGTTACGTATTTGAATCATCATGTTAGAATCTGTTCTAGTGAGTGAAGTTCCTAGTTGGTGTGTTTTGAATTTCAAAGGACAATGTCGAGGCAACTTAGAACACATAAAATGTTAAAAGAGAAAATGTATTTGGGGCGTGGGTCAAGAACTAATCAAATCATAAGTTGAAGATATACTGAAAACATCTAAGAACAATGCAGTGCAATGAAATGTCTGCTTGGAGGGGAAGCAGCGGGCTCGCACTTCTTCAGGCCAAGTTGGAGGACGCGCGAGAACAACAGGACGGTGTGCCCGGAAATGTCTTGTCCTGGACAAGTTGTTTTAATTGATCTTCAGTCAACATTCTGACACGAAAATAATAAATATGAATGATCCTAAAAGGTATTTTGGTGGCGGGGCGTGGTCTTCTAAAAGAAAAACAAGGTAATAAAGCTAATTCTATTAAAATTATTCTATTAGTATGTTCATGCCTGAGTTAGTTATTTCCCATTTCGAAGCAATCTTGCATAACATTCGTGAGGGACCCACTCGTACCCCGCCGAAATATTCGGCGTTGCATTTAGAACTTGCTATGCGGAGGGTTAATTATTTGTGAATAATTTACGAGTAGATGTGCAATAAGCGTGGAGGAGTATTTTTCCATGTCTCCTCAAAGTTGTTTGTTACTGTGAGGCTGCAAAACAAATAGAGTGTAGGGAAGTAGAACCTGATACACAAGTTGGAATTGGGAGTAAAAATAACTAGTCCAATTTTATCGTAATTATTCTTTGTTCAAGAGAGTGGCACATTTAAAAGAGTTTGTGTTTCTCTTAGTACAGTCTATTGAAACGATTATTAACATTTCCACATAATCCATTTTACATATTAGCATTTTCGCGTGAGTTTTAGAATTTGTAATTAGTGGTTAATTATTCGTGAAGAATTAACGGGTACGTGTGGGCTAATTCTTATTTTAGGTTACGACTCGTTCACTGAGAACTGTTCGTTGGATTCGATTCTAAACAGGGATCTTCATAACGAGCTTGCAACAGCGCAGTTTGAATACTAGAGGCCCGTGTGTTCACAATGTAGGTTTTGAACGGATTCGAAAAGATGAGTTAGTTAATGTTATAAAATGATGCCACAATTATGGTATTTTTGTGAAAGAGTGTTCGTGTCCGAAAGTGCGTACTTATAATAGTGAATTGGTAATTATGCAGTGGATGGACTCAAGGTTGTGTATAGTGAACGCCGTGCCTTGGACCCGGGCGAGCGAAGCGAGAAATCGTTCCTTTGGAAGTAATTTGGCGTCGCAATGCGGCGGGAAGGAAGCGCGCGCGAAGGCATTGCGCTGCGGCAGAAGGAACCGAATCTTCCCGGGCGTAGCTCGTTCTTGTGCGTGAATCGCAGCCTAACCTAAGAATTGCCCCACGCGTGCAACGGAGCGGCGGCGGCGCTCAGTCGACGGCGAGCGGGCGGAAGGAGCCCTCGAGGCCGAACAGGTCCTGGTGCGTCTTGGGCCGGCCCGGCCGCTTGCTCTCCACTGCACAGAACTGGTCGTCTTCCGCGAAGTACTGCCGCCACGCCTCCAGCTTCTTCTGCCACTCCTCTGCGGGCAGGGCGACACATTACGCGTTAAACTACGTACAATTCAATATTCGAATGCGCTTTCACACTACAAAATTCAATGAAAACATTCGTGTCATCTCCTTGAACATTTGGAAAATGTCCCAGGGGTGTCATGTAGGTCCACAGAAATAAGATCTACGAAAAATAATAACTAATATTTGAGGTCTAACGACATTTGGTCTACTCTAAAAGGTCTACATTATAAATGTCTACACATCGAACTAGTCTACATGAAAAATGTCTAATTCAAGTATGTCTACTCTGAAAAAAAAAGAACCGTTAGAGCGTACCTGATCCATGATACTGTAACAAGGGAATTTGTACCATGGATCTGGTATACTCCAACAGTTCTTTTTTTCGGTGATACATGCAGGAATGTCGTTGGTAGGCATTTTAGCTGTGGACGTTTAATCATTGGACTTAATATAGCTGTAGACACATTTTTATTAGACCTTAGTACAGTAGAGAGGTCTACAGACTTTTTCCTGTAGACCTACTGACCTTGAATCGTAATGTAATGTTTCCCCAAAAATTACAATATCGGTTTCTAATTCAAATTGCTGCAACATCAGGCAGATCGATTGGGGAATATCAGTTTTGGAGAAATTAGTTAAACGGTTTAGGCACTGGCGTTGTTCACAGATGGACATACGGACCGACGTTTTGCGACGAATGTTTCCCTATCTCGAAATATAATCATGAGGCGCATTGAAGAAATAGCAAGGGATTATCAAAACAAAAAATACGACTGTAACTATGTTTCCAGATACTTCGCTATTGCAATAGATGCGAGTGGCGACATGACAGGTAATGCTCAGTTTCTTGTGATGAGAATTGCCTAATAATACATAATGAAACGATGATGTAATGATGGGTATTAATAAATACAAGAGTGTGATTACGATACAAGCGAGAAACGAGCTAGTATTGCAAACTTTACACGAGTGTAAAGTTACACCCAAGTTACAAACCCATTATATCGAGTTTCATACGGTACTTTCTCTACAACTATGGTAACTTTTGTAAGTTAAACTTTTACATTGAATCGTTTCTTGACAGTTGTCATGCAGGATTCAGTCAAGGTCACAGTTTCCTACCCTATCTTTGGTTTGTAAACTTCTCTGTGATTGGTCAAAATGCTGTATCACAATGATATCTGTATTACGCAACGAGTATCATTACGCAACGAGTTGCAGCCATCAAATGTCAGAATTATGCAACGGGAGAAGAAAAAAGTCAATTTCGATGTGTTTGAGAAGCTTTGTTGTTTATCGACAGAAACTGTAAGAGATATATTTGAAACGGAGCCGAAAATAGTGGCGTTGGCAGCAATAAACTTCAATGGTATACACTTCCGAGCGTTTGTACAGATGGCGATCCAACGATGTTAGGATAGAGAAGTAGTATTTTTCGTCACAAGGGTGCGACACCCATGAGTCGAGTTTGTCGTCCGAGCGTAGTGATGAGGACAAAGAGACGAGTGGGGAATTCGCCTTGCGCCCATGTTGCCTACAGTATTTTTTAACACGCCGTGAGCGAAACGCAATGTCTCAAGGAAAATAATATAAATTAAATATTGAAGAAATACTTTACAAAAGTAAATGCATTCTGGTCAGTGTCGTAACACTATTGTTTGTATATAATAAGTAAAGACTCGTCTAGACGAAAGACAATTGCGAATCGTTACAGATGTTTCGCACACTGAAAAAATTAGCAGTTTCGCCTTCAGAAATCAACCATGAGAAACCTCGTTTCGCGCACTGTGTTAAAATTTTTATTTTGCTTGAGAAGTATTTATATAGGAAGTCTCTTTCACAACACTATTATTCATCAGAAGGCATTGTATGCTAAAGACATTGGCTTTCAACACGTCATTGTTTCAGTTCTGAGAAGCGTTACTATAAATCGAGCATCCGCCCTCTGTTGAAGAGAGTTTAGACAATTTTTGAAGAATAAATAATTTTTAGCTGATGTGTCACATCATTTGAATATTGGTAACTAGGCGAAGTCTCTGTTTCCATCCACATTCAATGAAGTCAACACTTTTCAATTGAAGCTTAAATTGTTTTGTAACATCTTAACGCGGTGCTAACTTAATAATTTTCCAAATATTCAGCAGTCATGTTAAAGGAATTTATCGTGGATCATTTAATATACAAAGCAGCAGTTACAGAATTGTGCAGGGTATTCCCAACAAAATTTTCGTCTTTCGAATCTGAGAAGGAATTTATTAATTGAAAAATTGATTTATTTGTAAAACCATGTAGAACGTCATCGCCGGAGATTCATAAATATTCCCTGTCATTGCAAATGGAAATAATAGAAATCAGGTGCCGTGAAGTATTTTGTGCTCAAATTAAAAAAAAAAATCGTGGATCACCCACTTCCTCTCATTTGATGGAGTTAACAGACCCGGCGGATAATATGTGTATATTGGGTAGCTATACCCACACGAAAAATTCGATTGGGTAAAATACCCACACGTAATTTGGGGTGAGAAAAATATTCCATAAACGTCAGCTTCCAGAAATAAACGAAGTTTCTCGGTATTCCGTCGACTCAAAATGTGTCTGCGATCAACTAGATCGGCTCAACAATATTGCGATTTTACAAGTTTATAGCGGCATTAGCCGACAAAATCGATTTGCAAAAATTGTTAAAAGAGTTTATACTATAAAAAATACAAAGCGCAGCGCTCTTTTTGCATTGTATAAATGAACTGCCTAATTTTCAAAAAATAGTTGTTTTAACAATTTAATGATAAATATGACAATTTGAAAAAAATATATTTCCCTTCATATTAATTTTCCGTGGGTGATGGATGGGGAGGGGGAACCCCACCCGGGTTCAACTACCCACTCGGACTTAACACCAATCGGCAGTCCTGGGAATAAAAGAAATATGTGCCATTAGATCGCTTTACCGAAAATGCGATCTTGCTCCAAGGCCCGTGTCCATATTAGGTTCTACATACACTTGTCAGCTAACTTTTTCTGCCTTAATATTATTAAGAATAAATTTATTACGAATAATTACGTTAAATAAAAATTGTAAATGCACATCTTGCCACTATACTTGTTCTTTGTACTCCCAAAATTACACCTGTTTTCAAATTTAGGTTTTCTATTGTCTGGTTGCGCAATACTATAAAGACAACATCGTTTTTAAACACGTTTTACACACAACGAATAAGCCGCGTATTCCTTTTGCTCGCTAGTACTAACATCAAAAACACAATAGAAAATAAAAAAGTATCATCGGTAAACAACTTTAAACATTTGTATATTATTGTTTATACATTTCAACGACACATAATATTCAGAGATTATTCATTGAAAAGTACTTAAGTTCAAAAATCACATTACCACGCCATGAAGAAATATTAGAATTGAAAGAATTCCTTCAAAACAAGCATTAAAGTATAAGGGCACATGCATATGAATGCAATAGAAACAGTGATACATAAAAGACTTTATATTTATTTATAGATAAAGTCCCGTCTAAAAGTACTTTTCATCCGCTCTTTAAATCGTATATTTTAATAGGGTTTAAACAATGAGTTATCGCAGATTAAGGTCAAACACTTACCAGATATTTCTTTTATTGTTCCTGCATTGCCTCCGTACTCCTTCGGCAAAATTTCTTTCGGGACACTCTGGTAGAAGGTATTCAAGTCGGAATGAACATGGACCTGCCAATGTGAGAAAGCCCGATTAGAAATATTTTAAACATTGTAATAAAATAATATTTTGTTAAGAAAGCGTTTATTTTAAAAAATACAAACATGTAATTCTGGAAATGCTCTACACTTCAGCTTGCAATGCATCGAAAGACACACATCGCACATACCCGATTCCTTAATTTTTCCTTCATGAACGTCTTGAAGAGATTGAAGATAGATTCAAAAATAGACTTCATGTGGAGGTAATGCATGGCTTTTGGTCGCAGAGGATATCCATCCTAGAATCAAATAATATTTTATAGAACTCCCAAGTAAACATTAAACAATCTGTTGAATAAAAACAAATATTATTTCGAATAGCACAACACTGATGACCAAATTGAACAAACCGCTCAAAAGAATATTGATGAAACAATAGGTTAGGTTAGATCAGAAATATAAACTAGTCGTGGAGAAGGTTAGGATCGAAGGGATACATAAACTGTTGGCGCTACAGCAACACGTGGTTTCTCGATTAGTTTGTTGTAGTAATGCACTATTATAGTATTGCAATTGTATCTTAGTACTGACAGGGGGCGCTGGGCAAGTGGAAGATTTGAAATAAATAGAAAATTATAACACCTACAATACATTACTTGACGATGGAAATGTATTCTACAAGATTGGAAATTTCATTAGAATAACTTTTTTAAACAAAATTGGGTCAATTAACTTTCCATATGGGGATTTTTCCCTTCCAAAGTTATGTAATGTTGCAGAAAAAACGGGGAATTTTCGCCTAAAAATGCTCTTATTGCTTGGTCCTAATAACAAAAAGAGGATAAATTCAGTTGCTAAATTTAGGAAAATCACGTGGTTTGTGGGTCCTTGATAGTTTAATTATAGTTAATAAATGTTTTCTTTGTATTGTTCTTACTCTTTAAACCTCTTTTCACTTTGTTTAATGTACGATAAGTTGCATCGAACCAACAAGATCCCTCCCTCTGCAACGGATTTCCTGTCCCGTATTAATAAATTTTATCCAATCAATGAAATAATATGCAATCATTGCTTCATATACGTGTTGACAGACCAAGTACACTCACTATATATATATATATATATATATATATATATATATATATATATATATATACACACACTAATTTTCCTCGAAAGTAGGAAAATGGCACTTGCATCCTTCTTCACTTCAAGTCATGAAATGTTTCGTGGAGTGTGAGCGCCCACCTGGAAGACGGTCATGGACTTCTTGGCGAGCGAGGGCGTCATGGCCGTGGCGTGCGCCACCGTCATGTTGGACATGTCCATGACGCCCACCTGCCCCTTGACGATGAGCGCGTCGTCCTCCATCACCATCACGTCCACCATCATCATGTTGGCCTTGAAGACGTCGTTGATGTCCACCTCGGTGGGGTCGTAGGCGCCTCCGCGGAACAGGATCACCCGCCGGCCCTCGCCGTCCACGCCCAGCGGCAGGAACACCCTGCGCGCACACACACACACACACTCGTCATTCCCATAAAAGTTCTTTCAAATGACTTAAACATAAGTTAAAGGAAAATGACATACAAACTTACTTTAAAATACAGGGAAATTATCTAATTTTTAAAAAAATACTCAAATATTTGAGTGAATGTTTATTTATTCAAGTAATGTTTCAACGTCAAATAAAATTTATACATGTAGAATTTTATTAAAATAAAGTCTTTATTTTAAGAGGAAATGTAATCCTAGGCACCGATCTTACAACCATCGGTTTTGAGAGTTCTAAAAACAGACTCTGCGATTGTGAATATCGTCATGAACTAATGACGCATAAATTCATCGTTTTAGTGTGTCATTGTAAATACATGAAACATTCACTATCAAAAATCAGGAAAAGGAAACCAAATGCGTAAAAATGACGTAAATGTCCAGAAAAATGTTCTAAAAATTGAGAAATAACAAAAAATGACCCAATAACTATTCATTTTTATATTCGACATGTCATAATAAACTTTCATTTAAACGTTAACTACGCCTAGAATGCGCAATGAAAGGATGAAATGCCATCCGAATCCGAGACCTGCACATCATGCCTCTCACACAACTCGATGTGTGATCCAAGGCCCTTGCCCTGTGAGCGTAGTGCAAGTTTCCTATCGCTTGAGATGGCGGAAATCTTCCCCTCTGGATGGTGAGATCCAGCGCTGACGTGCACGTCGACGTGCGGGATTTTCCCCAACCAGGTATCTCCCATCGCCTCAGCCGGGGCTCCCGACCGCTCTCCCTGCATCTTTAGTAGTGTCGTGCATGTACGTGTGTGTACAATTAAGGAGTGAGGATAGGACAAGGAAGAGGAAGGAAAGATCTCGCGCTGTCCATGCCAGTTTTGTTAGGATACTGCTCCGGCATTCGCCTAGTGTAGATCGGAAAAATCGATCGGAGGCCTCTAGGATTATCATCTAGATAGCGGCTGTATTCGACCTAGCTGTGTAGTTAGTGTCGAAACTCCTGCCTCCGTTGGGAGTCCCACCTTAGGATCACAGGTACTGCAGTGATGGCAATTGATGTCCTTAGCCATCCAAACAGGTTTAGGTGGCCCCGAGATGCTGGTTCAAGGGCCTGATGCGCCTATTTCCACGATACCCGTGATTAAACATGCGAGAAGAACTACCAACAAGCGGGGGAACTTTATAAACATCTTTACTTGATAACGAAATTATTCCATATAATACTATTACTTGAGAAAAGTCGGAGGTACTACATTCCTAGTAATACCTTACAACATAATATATTTACTCATTCTTTCTAACTTATGCAATTTTCGAAAATCCAAAGAGTTTTACAAAAATTAGACCTGCGCCGTTTTTTAAATGTCCATTGGTGGAAATGTTTAAACACTTAATTTAACTACATTAAATTCAAGCAGAAATTACGCGAAAACTACTGGTGTTTTCAAAACATAGTACAATACCTTAATTAAATAATATATTTTAAGAAAAAAATCTCTGTCATTAACATTATAATTTTGTAATGCTAAGATTGTGAAGTTTTTTTAAAATATAGAGAGTTCACCCAAAAATGAGAGCATCAGTTTCCTTACCGTCCTTTGCGACATACAAGGGAAAAAATGTTGAGAAAAAAATTTAGGTTTGTTTCTGAGAAAACATCTGTTTACAAATTGCATATATTTACAAATATATCGCAAAATTACGCGGAAACTTGAAAGTTTTGAAACATTCTGTTTATGATTTATTTCTAGATCGGTCTTGAACCAACAGGTTTCATTCCGAAAAAATCTGTCTTCAACATTGTTGTTGTGGGAAGGAGCCGAAAAATTTTAACTTTGGCAATTTTGGAAAATGTGGAAAATTCAACAAAAATGAGCTATGCGCATAATTTCTGAAGCGTTTTCTACGGCTTCTGTCCCAGGGCAAAGCGTAATTAAAAAGAAGCCTTTCTTACAAAATGTTGAGGAGTCATGTAAAGTCTCCCCAAAAATGAAAATAACCGGTTCAAACTCGCAGGGTGGACTCTGTTCATTGCGGGCGGTTCGAGTAGATTGGGAAATGCCAATTTTGTAGAAAATAGTCTGAAGGATTTAAGCCAGGTCCTTAAACTCCCATGTAACGAGGTGGAAACTATTACGGTGGCGCTCTGCTGCAGCACCTTCTTCAAGGAACTAAAACACAAACTGCTGCTAACGATACTTAAAATTTGCGTATGTGCTGTGTGAGTTGGCGGGTCGCAAGCAATGTGACTCGTACAAAAGATTGCGCCGATGTTCGCGATTTCTTCAGGGGTTTCTTATATGTGTATATTATGAATAATTTAAAAGACACTTTCTATTTCTTCACTGTCTTATTTTCTACTATTTCTCACAAGTTTGAAAATTTTTTTGTGCGGAAGTTGGCGAGCCTACCCTGCAGCTGTACCTGGTGACACTAGCGCCTCCTATAGTAGCGCCCTCGAGCTTTGTCCTCTGTTCTGATGGAGAGTCGCAAGTCCCCGATTTAAGTGCTAGCATTGAACATAGACAGACAGACTGACATTTAGCAGTAAATTGATTTTTCGGTATCAAGTACTTACAAAACGGATTCTGAGAACACAACTTGTTAGAGGAAGTGATTTATTATATATAAGAAGAAGATTTATCCAATTTTTTTTCGTTTGGGTCCGGCAATACAAGTTTCTCTGTCACGAAATAGATGATTTCCGTTGCGACATATACTTTTTCTTTACTATGTAAACGTAATAGGAAATAACGGAGAAGGAAATGATGTTTGCCAAAGTTGAAAACATGTTATAATAGTACGGTACAATAACACTCCACGGGATCAAATAAATCTCAAAAACTGTTTTGTCAATACAGCTACAACTTCACAAAAGTTCCTCTGAGACACATGGAACTTGGCATATAAAATTTCATCAAAATCGTGATAGTCACGCGGGATACTTTTCCAAAGTAAGCGTGAATTTATTTTTTATATCTCCAGAACAACTTTTTACTTCATATGTTCAAAAAGTGCACTTTAATTCAAAAACGGGATGAGATATGTAGAAGTGTATAAGGACATATCTTAAATAACGCTTATCATTTATTTGTGTCGAAAAGCAAAAATATCGGTCCGGGGATTACAGACATAAAGATATCAACGTTGGCTTATCAAACGCTATCTTTTTTTAAATTTGTGGCGTCTTGTGGAGACGCAACGCGCCTCCGAGCTCTTCGCGCCTGGAGAAATCTCCCACTAATTGAGTGCGCTCATTAGGAGTATTCCTTCATTACTAGTATGTCATGTCACGTCTCGTCGTAGTCAGCTGTCAAGAGGACCGCCAGATAGCATCTCCGCGTGCGCGCCTCTGTCTTACGCGCTCCTGCGTCACTACCCACCGGCCAGAATTGGGAAAGAATCGACGTTTTGCCGTCATTCGAGTTTTCGGTATCAAGGGCCACAAAACTAGCTACACCATGTGATGGAGGATTTTGTTTCTAAAGTGCAACTTGCCGAAATCCACTTGCTGAAAATTCGCCGTTTCCCGCAACATTTAGGGTTACCATTCGTTCTCTGTTTTTAGGACATGTCCTCTTTATTTATAAGAAAAACCGACCGGTTAGATTTTACAAAAAGGACGAAATGTACTGTTTTTTTGAACGGGGCATTACTTTTAAATGCAAACTAGACGTACGATGTGCGAAGGATACTGAGATAAATAACTGCATAAATAAATGACATTTAACTTCAACTATCTGGCCAAACAACCGCCAAAATCTGAAGATCAACTGTGCTCCTCGAAATGCGACAGTGCTGCAACATATGCTGGTACAACATATGGTGCTGGGTTTAAATTCTATGATCAATCGTGCTAATACTATTCTGGTAGGCTATGGAGTTAATATCTGTAGTGCAAACATTTCGAGCACGACACCAAAAATTCTTAAATAATGAAAGAAAAATTCAAAACGTTTTTTTGCAAAGTTCAAACCAAAGCAAAAGTTAGTTATAATATTGTTACGGGAGATTTTATCATCTATCAAATACTCCTGGTGTAAAAGTGGAAAATACCGTAATGTTAATGAAATAGGCCTATTGTGTGATTGTGAAAGTAATGACAATGACTAAAGTATTTATTTTGTCGACCGTAGATACTTTGTCTTTAAGAAAAATAAGTTATTGTAAAAACATTTTATATGAAGTGTCCTTTTTGTAAGAAATGTCCTCATTTTCCATACTGGAAATATGGCAACCCTAGCAGCATTACAAAACTTTCTACTCCGTAACGAGAAAATTAAAGGATCTAACGAAGGGTCAGTGGCGCAGTTTACATTGCTGTTTGTGGCAATTACCCCAATTGCATGATCTTGCGGATCTTTGGGCACGTGGGGTCCCTGTTCTTGAAGAAGTCGGGCAGCGCGGATCGCAGCGTGTAGTAGGCGTCCAGCTTCTCCTTCGCCCTCTCCAGCGAGAACTTGGCGCCGCGGAGGAAGGCCACCAGGAACTGGTCGTCTGGAAAGGCAACAGAAATTTCCGGGCGCGTCCATTACTACGGTCATTAGTCCAGAAAGTGTAGTGCATGATTTTGCTCGGGAGGTGGTGGCGATCTTACCCCGCTGGAAAATAAAAAAAAAGCAATATGGCGTTTATGTCATCTCAAAGAATACATTTAGCACTATCCCAACACACAGTGTAAAGAAAAACTCTGGAGCTGTTTTTGAGAAAATCCGGTATTGCTAATTTTTTTTAAAATTGCAAATATTTCACGCAATATTGCGCGAAAACTTCTAAAATTTCCAAAAAGTGTACAGGACCTTAATGAAAGAACTTATTATGGACAACAAATTTAATTTGAAGGAAAATTATTTTAATTTTGTGGTTGTAGAAAGACGCCGCAATCCATACTTTTAAAATTTTCAAAAGCTCAGAGTTAACCGTGAACATCGACTCTATGCCTCTTTTAAAAGTGTATGTTAATCTATTCTTACAAGAAATTTAAACAAAAAATTTGGAGCCGATTTGGAGAAAATTTTGAAAATGTCTGGATGTCTTGATGTACTCGTAAAGAACCTCCAAATTTTAAAAACATGTTTATCAAAATCTCAAAGTTTCGACTCGAGCCAGATGGACAGGGGTTTCTTCAATTTTGAAAAAATCCTACGCATGGTTTAGGCGCTAGACGACGGACGGACAGACAGACGAACGTGTTGCTGTCAATTGATTTTTCGATATCAAAGACCCACAAAACACGGGTTCTGGCTACATCACGTGTTAAAGATTTTGTCCTAATTTAGCAACTGGATTTATACACTTTTTCGTTATCAGGGCTCAGAAATGAATTTTTTTCTACCGAAAATACGCCTATTTTCGCTCAGCATTACATAACTTTCCCTATACTACGTATATTACTGCGTATATACGTATGTATATTACAGACTTTTTTAGTCTAAAGTCTTGAACTAAAAACCTCGGCAGGTGATTTAAATAAAGTTATTATTTAATAATTGATTTCCTTTATAATTTTTTTTCACAATATTTTGTATCTGAGAATAAATGCTTTTTATTCTCTAACTAATGAACATCAAGCTCTTAATTGAACGATAATATTTTACCGTGTCTGTTTAATACTGTTCATACGTTCTAGACAATGTATTACTTTGATATCTCGAATTTTTGATAAGTCGAAGAAATATTTCACTCTGGAGACGCTTCGAGATAACGAGGTTCGACTGTATGTGTTTATTAGTGTACTTGAGATGTACATCGCCGAGGCGACAGTCTCGTTGCAACAAAGCTGGCCCGTACCCGGGCGCTATGCTGGTCAATCGAATTGCTCAACATCGTTCGCTTCGGAAAATACCAGTTTGTTATTAAGTTACAATCTATGTAGTGATTCTACCCTAGCTTGTGCTAGTTACATTTTACATGTATGTTACTGCTAATTCCACAAACTTGTTTATAAATGAAGTGTACTTAACCAAATCTAGTGTAATGATACAAGCTTCGCAACATCGTAAATATGGAAATATATTTTCATCTTGATTATACCCTGTTCATCAACGAACAAAGATATTTCTTTACAAAGTAGGTAGTTTTCTAAACGTTCGTTGGCTTAATATTCCTTGACGAGGTATAAGGGCGAGGTATTGTGTGCGCGCCGCCAACCAAAACTATCGAGCTCGTGTGAACTCAATTTAATAAATGAAAATCTTTAAAATAGTTTATTAAGTCACAAGACCTCTAAATCAGTCTTTAAGGACGAAGCCGGAAGGTTAACTGCAAGGAGGAGTGATAGCGACGCCGAGGAGTTCACCTTCCGGCTGACTCCTTAAAGACTACTAGAGGACGAGTTACATACAATGTTGTTTTTTTTTTAATTTCTAGCTTATCACTTATTCAAAATAAACTTTTATCACTTTCATGAGTTACGAATTGTCATTACTGTCTATTTCGTGTTGCAAGGGTTGGTACTAGATGCTTTGTTTGTGATCAAAGTAGAATGCCTTTTCTCCTAATGCAAGCTGATTGAGAAAAAATGTCCGGGAATTTCGAAGTATCTGCAGTTATTTTCGTGCCAGATGATATTTTGGAGGAAGCAGAAGCAGTAAGCTCTAGTTTGATGCCTTCTAAATCTGTAACCACCAATGAGGAAGCTTATGAATTATTTTCTTATTGGCAAACGAAAAAGAATGTTCGAGGCATTAATGAAGAGATTACGCTAGAATTTCTGAATGAACGATCTAAAACATTAAAACCAACTTGTCTCTGGTCATACTTAAATGTGCTGAAAAAGTGTATAAAAATACATGAGAAGACTAATGTAACGTAAATTATGCATTCCGTATAGTTTGAAATAATCGTAAATAATAAAGTCTAATTATTTAAAATTTATTTGAATATTTGTTTCCTTTTATTCTCAAAAATTGTTTTTTGTACCGTTATATTTATCCCAAAATTTATTAGCACTGCTAAATTATAAATCGGAAAGTCCTCTGAAATATTCTTAAGGGTCTCTGGAGCATTTTAATGGCCGTTGCTATGGACGCACTTTAAAGCGGCGTTTAGATGGAAATATGAAAAATGATTTATTGCTAATTAATTGCAACAATTTGAAATTAATTGCCACGGATTTTTGTGGCCAAGAGGGTGTGAGCTGGGCGTCAGCAGGAAATAAAGTCGTGTCGTAGCTCGACGGAACCTCGAAATGATTCGTTGCTTAATTAGCAAGATAACTGCCAATTGATTGTCACAAATTGGAATTAATTGCCACGTATTTTGTTGGCGCAAACGGGTGTGAGCAGGGTGTGAGCACACACATAAGTTAAAGTCGGGTCGTAGCTCGACGGAAACCCTCAGTTGCTTCATTGTTAATTAATTGCCACAGTTGGGAATCAATTGCCACGTATCTTCGTGGCCAAAAGGGTGTGAGCTAAGCGTCAACACACACACACACACACACACACACACACACACACACACACACACACACACACACACAAAAGATGAAGGCCCGTCCTCACCCGTGCGCGCCTTGAGGTGCGGCTGCTTGGCCAGCCAGTCCTTGAGGTGCTGCAGGTCGGCCTCCAGGCGCTCGGGCACCTCGAACAGCTCGCGCTGGGCGGCCTCCGCCAGCGCCGGCGGCAGCGGACGCACTTTCGCCATCTGCAACGAACGAGGCGCTGAATGGCCAAGATCGCGCGCCGGCGCAGCGCCTCAGTCCCAAGGGTCGCGTGTTCGAGGCCGCCTAGGGCGTGGTTGATTGCCCCTTGCCTCGTCGCGGAGGGCTTCGCGTTCTACTGATCCGAGGACCTCGCAAGTGTGCTGGTGTCTAGTGGCCTCTCTTAAGCTGGCACTACAACAATCGGTTACTACCAAATATGCCACAATTTAAAACTATTTAATTGCTAATTAATTATGCAAATATTATTATTTTTGCTCTTTGAATATTTGCATAATTAATGGTGAGCTAGCTTAAAATTAAGCTGGCACACCACTTTCGGTTCCCACAAAGACAAATATGCCATCTTGCAGAGCGATTTAATTGGTAATTAATGACTCGAAAAATAATTTAATAGCACTTCAAACTTTCGAGTAATTCATTGGGAGCTGTCGGCTACACCCGCATGCATATGGTGATTCAGCGATCGTAATTAAAATTTATATTATAAAATTATAGAGAACCTATATTAACATATTAACATAGCAAAGTATTGGCATTCTTCTCATTCTATTTTGGTTTATTGATCGAAGAAAACACAATATGAAAGCCAGTTCACTTCCAGCCCGTGCATTGCATTTAAGTCTGCCGCAGCCAGTCGAGCGGGCGGCGGCGGCCCTGCGCCGGCCGCGTGGAAACCAATTTTGGTGGGCAAGCTTAAATGTTAAGTGCTAGATTACAAATAATTACTAATTTAAGAGGTGGGTGGGGCTGGAGGGAAGTTGGGAATTTACAATAAATGTTTTCAATTTATTCCCTGTTGTTGAGTTTCGGCGACATCCCTATTAGAGCCTTTTGGCATTCAGATCGCCCGTCATTATTATGTTTGCCCCTGTATTTATCAGGGCCGTCAGGTTGTCCCCTATTAACTGTAATTGATTTATAAACAGATATGAAATTGACTGGACCGGTGGCCGTGCCTACTGTGCCTACCGTGACGTAAATTTTTGTAATTCTTGAAAAAATAAACGAATAGTCCTAACCGCTGTTTATGTCATCTCGTGGGGTACACCAGAGACACGTTCATTGACGAAACGCCTTGGAATAGTAGCTGTAGCGGCGACTTAAGGGCGGCCCGTGGTGTAGTGGTCATGGCGTAGTGCTCGCCTTCCATCGCCGGTGCCGGGTTCGTTCTCAGGCGGTTCCGAGTGGAATTGGACGTGGTCAAAGTGGGTTCGCGGCAGGTTTTCTCGGAGTACTCTCGCGTCCCCTGCTAAAACGCATTCGACCGGAGAGCTCCATCACTCACTCCCCATCCTGTCCTGTCATTAAGATAGTTAGAGCGAGATATTCCCTAGTAGATACAGAGTCCATATTACGCTCAGAAATATTTATTTGCCAGATAAGTAGGTATGTGAGACCTACATAAACAAAATAGGGACTTTTATGTTGAGTTTTATGTAGTTATTCAAATTAATTTTGTTTCATAGATGTAAAATAAAAATATTTTAATACACATAAAGAGGTACCGTTGACTAGTTTTTTAACAAGTACCAACAGGTTATGGAATGAAAAATTGAAGCATAAAATTGAACATAATAAAGCACACACAATTTCATAAAATGTTTTATCTAAATAATCATTAATCAAATAGTTACACAATTATTACGAGCTAAATCATTAAAAGTAGCATTATAGACATATATCTGTATATTTTTTACAGTCATCGTTCATAATGGCAAACACTTCCAAGTTTGAGAGCGGCGAAACGTAAATTGGGCAACACCGAAAGTAATGTTCTTGAGATTGGCAGGACTGTTCGCGCTTCTTCAAAGTTTCGTTGTTTTGAATCACTTTGAATACTGTTCGTTGGCTGGTCGACACGCGGTAAATATCACAATCTGAGCGAATTGGCGGAAGATTTATTTCCAAAACGGAATTTGAGAAATAAGGAAATAATTCCGTAAATATCACGAGAACTACTGCTACTGTTCACTCTTTCTGCTCCTTATTATCATTCATATCTCAATACTTTTTTGTGTTTTTTTGTGTTATTCCCCTATTTTATTTTTGCTTAGTTAAGCTGCATTATCAATTTTTTGTTTAATTAGTTTTGATTGAAATTTTAAAACTATTTTTACTATTGCAATGTCCCATATTATCCAGTGGTGAGATTAGAAAATTTATAGAAACTATTTGCTGTTTTTCAGAATAATTTTATTTATTGTTATGATATTTATTTACGTGCAGATTATTATGTGAAGTTCATATCAAACTAAAGCCGATAAAATGAAATTACTGCATCAGATAATTCTGAGAGCTTTATTATTGAGATCTTGAATAAATAAATTATACCATTGGAGATAAAATCTTCAAAAGAGATTTCCAAGTGGCATGGTATTTTGTTATCGTTTGTCTTGATGTTGTACTCAAAATGAAAAGAGGTTTAAAGGTTTTGAAAATAAGACATGAGAACCATTCAAAATGCATAACTACTGTTCAGGAAATGCAAACAATTAGATATAATATAGTGCTGAAGAAAAAAGGGGTTTCTATTAAACTACTAAAACTACCAAAGGCTGAATATCATTCCTCTTGCAATTCCAATAAATTGTAATTATTAATTACAAATGTAATTATTAATTACAAACGAAAGAGTAAATCATTTTTCCAAAACAGATGTAAACTAACAAATTGCTTACAAAGTGGAAATTGATTTTTAAATTTCTCATTTACAAATACATGTTTGATCTCTTTTTGTTCCGTTCCATTTATTTTGAAAATCAAACATTGTAGTTCACTAAACTATTTGATTAATGATTATTTAGATAAAACATTTAATGAAATTTTTAATATTTTTTTTAAACATTCGGGCATGGGGATGGCAGTCACAAGCCATCTTATTTTGCTCGTAAGGAAATCCTTCTCTGCATTTACTTATACCTTGAATGGTTGATATTAACACCAGCAAAACAGTATTTTATCATTGCAAAACATTTGAAGCCACTACAAAGTCCCATTTATTTCTGAATTGAATGCCCACACAGTAGCTCTAATGATTGAAGAGCTGATCTATGCCAATGTTTGCTGCGTTGAGTCCTGTGTAAGCAGCTGTGCTGCAGAAGGCAATGACAATCCAGTGTGTATCTCCATAATTAAAAATAGAACATGAATAATTTTCGAATAATTGAATCATTGTTCAGGAGCAAAAAACTGACATACGGAACATAACAAAAATAATAATACTGTACTGAATGTTTAAAAAATTCTATTAACTATCAAGATCACCTATGCTCTCATAGGAAGTAGTATGAAAGTGAGTCATTAGGAATATTAATTGAATTAAGGTTTTCATTCAGAATGAACTAATCATTCTATCCATCAAATTCCAGCATTTTTGAATATCTGGTTACTATGAAACGCAATGTTCTCCAGGAGTGAGGATATTTTAATTGATCTCAGAAGATCCAGCGGGATGTACGAACTCTTGCAAGGTCTTTTCATTCGATTTGAATGAAGCGCGTTGCGCGCGCGGTGTTGAGTTGCGCATCACAGTTCCGACCCTCTAGAAAGCGAGCGAAACTACCAGAACATAGAAGAATCTCTCACCTTTCGATTAATACAATAAAAAAGGCATGTTAAACATAACCCTTAACCACCTCAGCCATCATTCCGCTAAGAATCTACGGACCACAGGGGCACCTGGGCGATAACCAAGACCTGTCTAGGAAGGACTGCGGCTAGCTGTGCGGGGTGCGGACGGCTAGTGTCCCGACCTGGGGAACTAGAGAGAAGGGGAATGGTGAGGGAGTGGGGGACGCCCCTCCCAAAATCCTAGATACGGATAGCAGACAGTGGATGTAATGTCAGGTAGGGCGAGGGGTACAGCTAGAATCGGTTTCCTGACAGTAAAAAACAGAGATGTTAGTTACTACTGCTGTGTCACGATGGCTGAGCTGTTGGCACCCTGCGTGGGAGGAAGAGGCAGAAGGCTTGCATACCTGACAGCTGAGAGCTAGCAGCCATGGCGTTGGGGATTGCATTTATTTTTAGAATACGATGACGCCGGCTATGCTTGTCCAGCAGAAGGTTGTCACCTGGTAGTATGCAAGCCTCCCTCACACGCTCAAAGGTAGTCAGTTGGGGATGAGCCGGCGAGTACAAATTGGGCCGACTCGCTTTCGCCGGCGGGGTTTGTTCTTGAAAACCTTCCTGCGCTAAATTGAGGCCCAGGCTGGAGCGTATTGGTGCGTTGCACGGCGGTCGAAGGTCGCGTGAGTAGCGCGGTAGGAGCGTGCCCTGTAGGTGGGGCCTCTGTTGAAAATGTTCTGCATCCAGAGGAGGGCACTATCGTGGCTGGACGTAGAGAAATACCTAGACGTGTGTACGGAGTAGATTCAGTACATTATTTCCACATTTTGTAAATAAACTTGTATATATACTTTTCATACCTGTGTGCTTCCTTCCACGATTCCACACTATTCTCTCTTTTCAGGATTTACATGAATCGATATGATTTGATTTACGAGATTGACAACTTTTAAACGTAATTTTCAAATGAAACGACATATAAACAAATATTTTAATCGATATTTTTCAAGTAACTTTCAATGTCTGAAAATGGATGTGCCGGCAATCGTAGCATATTAAAAATGTATGTTTGCTATTAACTTTCAAAGCAGAAACTAAATTTCGAAACCGCTGGAGGCGCCACGCTAAACTAGTTAATCAGTAGGGGCCGGATTTTAGTGACCTTTTGATGACATCACAAAAAAATCGATAAAATGACATTATAATGCTTTAAAATGCCCTAAAAGCAAAGAAAAATGACGTAAAAAATGTGATCAAAACCAATTCGGATGAACAACTGAAGTGCACTTACGACTGACAATTACAAGCGAAGGAATCGAATATGCTACTCATGATTTCTGTGAAAAACATTATTTCATAACTACGAAAATATTGATTCAAGCAGATACCATTAAAATGATATTTAAATCGATGAAATCAACAAAAAGATGCATTAAAAATGACGGAAAAAGCAACAATGATGAAAAAAGAAAAAAAAATGATTTATTTGTCGAAATCGACGAAATATGTAACAAAAAATGACGAAAAAGGGTCATTTCTTTTAGTCATAAAATTAATTTCTGTACTAATTGGCATTGTTCTAAAGTGTAAGGGAAAAACTGGCACTTCATTAAAATCAGTATTCTTTTCCAACGCGTCTAAGTAATTACTTTCTCGAGACACTCTCTGGAGACCCACCCAGGGTTATGAGACCTGATAAAAGACAGTTTTCTGATAAGATAATGCAGTAAAACGATAATATATCAAGGTTTCGATTTTCTGTTAAGTAATTCTTAGGATCTTTGTTCTTCCTTCATGTTACTGGTTGTCATGTTTTGCATATTTTCTAGTCTTGTACAAATTCATAACAAATGTAATTATGAATAAAGTTCTTATTTTAGTTTGAATTTTGAGCAACTTCCGACCTCATAACCTTCATCATAAGATCAGTCTGGATCGTCAAAGTTCGATTTTCTTACTGTAATATTTTTGTTCACGCCAGTTTTTTTGCTGTTTCGAATTTAATGTTCTAATATTATACTATTATTCTAAAAATTATTTTAAAAGATTCACCATAAACTTTATTTTATGTATTTAAAAAAAGTCTTTTGTAAGATGAAAGGATTTTCTGAAAGGTAATTTTTACTTTCTCGCCCTTATTTCCAATGTACATGTTCTCACTTTATCACACAGTGCTTTCACAGAATAGAAAATGAATTGGAAAGCTATGGCAAAAACGCCTATTTTTGACAGAAGTTTTTGTGGGGACTTGATACCAAAAAAATGGATACATCTTGTTCCTTTATACGTTCAATTACCTGGACCTCGAGTTCGTTTAGATTAATTGGGGAATATCAGTTTTGGAGAAAAATCTCTGAACTGTTTTGATCCTTGAAACAGTCACACACAGAAACGTTTTGTCGTGAATCGATTTTTCGATAACTAGAACTCATAGAACATGGATTCTGACTTTATAACGTGTTAGAGGAAATAATTTACTTTATTGAGGAACGAGATTTATCCACGTTTTCTTTATCAGAACTCTGTTGAAAATTCGCTCTTTTCCAGCGCACGATTACAATACTTTCTCTTATTACTAAGTAAGGGCGAGACAGTTAAATAACAACAAAAAAAATACAGAAAAATTACATTTATGTCATTTTATAGAGTGGTATTAGAACTATCAATAGAAACACGGAATAAATTTAGACCAGCTTTTAAAAAAAGTGTTGTCCGAGCATTTCTGTAAATGCGTAATAATTTTCACAGAAAAGATTTCAGTGTGTAAGAAACTTGATAAGAAACTATTTGGAGCAAATGCAATAATGCATACAAATCTCTGATGATGTAAATATCAACGACGTTTTGAGCAGTTGCAGGTGAAATTTTATACAGGATATGTGCGTGGAATGTGCAACAACGCATCTGTTTGCTCGTAGCATCGACGATGGGACCGAAAGTGGCGGATTGACTGATTGTTAGTGATTCCGAGAGCGACAGCGGTTGTCATTAGTTCTCTAAGTGTAGTGCATACTTTTGCTCGGTCCGTGGTCTTCCTCCGCTGTCTGGAGAATTCCGCCGCCGACATAGCGGGTTTTCCGCAACCAGGTATCTCCCACCCGCGGAGCACCGCCCAAGCCGGTACAAGTTCTACACCCCGGACCGGTCTCTCGGCATGTGTGGAAGTGTAGCGCATGTGAGTGTCAGTGTGTGGAAGGGGTGGGGTTAGGACAAGGAAGGGGAAGAAAAGATGGCGCGTGAACAGTGGCGCCGTTTGGTAGGGAACTACTTCGGTATTCGTCTGGGGTTGAACCGAGAAGCCACGGAAGACTACCAATCAGAGCAGCCGGCCGCTACAATTCTCCTCCAGACAGCGACTGTATTCGATCTAGCTAGTGTGGAAAATTGTGCCAGCGTGGGGAGTGGTAGCCTAGGAGCTCCCGATCAGAGGCACTGCTGTGCCATGAGTTAATGCCCTGAGCCACCTTCTCCGTCGCAACGTGGGGGGGGGGTGGAGCCAATTTGGGCGGGGCAGGATAAGCAAGACAGTGGGGCACAGGATCGATACACGGGAGTATTGATTCCCAAAGTGGGAGCGCCCCCCCCCAGAGAGGTGTAGAGGCAACAGTCAAGGGGCGTAACCGGACTAGGGAACTTTAGCTAGTGGATACTAAATGATGTCACGATTGTCGATCAATCGTGGAAGAATCCGTCATTTCGGAGAAAGCAAAGACAATGCTAAGGAACGAGTTAGATGAATCTTAACACAATATTTTATCTATCACCTATTTGAATTTTCCCTTTCTTTTAATGTCAATTTCGTATTCTATATTTTAACAGTTGTGTCAGCCATCTATTGCATGTTGTAGCAGTTGTCGGTTTAGGATGAAGTCCTAGAGGGTAGTTGACCCAGATTGGGATCCTTCCATTCCCCTTTATCTCTCACCGAAAATGTATCTGAAGGGAAAAATTCAAAACACATTTTTTCAAATTGTCATGCTTATCATTAAATTGTCATCACATTTATTTGTAATCACATTTATCTTATGTAACTACAGAAGTGTTCATTTTTGCTAAGAAAAACTTCGTTGCACTTTGCATTTTTTACATATAAACTCATTAAAAATTTTTGCGATCAATTTAGTGGTCATCTTGCTGTAAACATGTGAAATTGCAATACTGTTAAGCCGATCGTGCAACATAGTTGATCGCATATACATTTTGAGTGGGCACAATACCAGAGACTTCATCTCTGGAATTTGACGTTTATGGAATATTTTCCTCACGCCAAAGTCCGAGTGGTTATTTTACATTCGGCATTTTTCGCGTTTTATCCACCGCACCCACACTATACGCCGCGCCTGCCAGGTGCATTGTCTGCTGAGCTTACCTCAGTGAATGATGTTACAGCTGCTGAAGTTGCTTCCGACAGGTTCGTCTGGAGAGCAATCGCTCACTGGTGGCTCAAACACACAATGATAGCACGACGCAACTTGTGATAAGATCGCAATCCACGTAGGATAACGTGTCGATGATGCGTTATCACGCCGCCTCGTCTGTACGCGTTTTGTTATCGAAGATACGCCGCTGAACTAGTTGCAGCCTTAAATTCCGATTTTCAAAGGTTTGGCCGGGAGAGGTGGCTCACTGCATAAACTGACGTCACTGAAGTGCCTCTGACAGGAAGGTACTACCTTCGAGTCCCGACGGTGGAAGGATTTTCGACACTAGCTTGTCAGTTATGTCGAATTCAGCCGCTGTCTGGAGGAGAATTATAGCGGCCGTTTGCTCTGATCGGTAGTCTTCCGTGGTTTCTCCTATCAATACCAAGCGAATGCCGGAGCAGTGCCCTAACAAACGGGCCACGGACCGCGCGCGATCTTTCCTTCCTCTTCACTGTCCTAACCTCACCCTTTTTCCCACACACCAATATGCACTTCACTACCACACATGCCAGGATAGCGATGCTAATCTCAGAGCTTGCTCCGCCTGAGACGGTGCCTCGCTGGAGGGAGATACATAGTTGAGGGAAACCCCGCTAAACGATGTTACATCAGCGTCGGATCTAGCCACCTCGCGAGGAAAACAAGCACTGCACTAATGAGACTAAGTACCTCAGTAGTTGACGCCTCCGGAATCACTAACAACTAATTTTCAAAATTTTGAAATGAATTTTCTATTCTCTACTGTGAAAAGTTTACTAGGTTGCTATCCAAACGCGTTAACATGTGCCGAATAGATCGCATACGTCATGCTGTTTACAATGCTGCTATAGGAATACGTCCCGCTGCATCCCGCTTCACAGATAATCCCCTTTCAGTTCTGGCTACTTGAGAAGGCAAGGCCCGATTGCATCCGGCCGTTATTTTGGAAAGGAGAAGGAAACAATGTAGTTCAGTTTCTATGCATCAGTAAAGCAAATAGTTATTATCGCACCAGTCAAAATAAAACCTTCCAACACAGATGGCATGGCAGAATCATTGGAACTATGAACGTCACATAACTTATAATTTTTTACATTCTGCTTCTTTTTAGGGAAGATCTCTTTGGAGCTGGGTATAGGTAGAATTCGGTTTCAATAAATTAGTAATATTCAATATAGTTCTTTCGAAAACAAAAAGCTTTCTTTCCTCTTTCTGGGTGACCAGTACAATCTCTACAGAGCATTTGAGCAAACCCGAGTGTGGGGATTTTAGGTTCTGAACTCACGGTAGACCTCTTCCCGCGCACCAATCGCGACATGTGCGGTGTCACTCGATGCGTCTCGGTCTTATGATGGGGAACTGATAATTTGTTTTCTGATCCAGCCAGGAGATTCAATGAAATTTCCAAAAACGTGTTTTTGCGTGTTTTGGACTTGCGATCTTAGTAAGTACGCCGGGAATTAAACCAACGTCGCCAAAATTGATCTACTTACCCAAAGGCAATTTTCGTTTAATACGGCATAATTTTCTTTCATGACGTTGGAAGTACTGATGATGACATCTTTATGTGAACAAGATAAGTGAATTTGAACAAGTGAACCGCGCGTCGTAATTCATTTTCATTGAAATCGGTAGCCCTAATACCATATTTTAAAAAATTAATTCGCAAGCACTTACGAACAGTATTGCCTTGAGACATTCAATTTGAAGAATTTCAAGTGAATACGGAGAAAACAAAGTATGAGTAATGTTGCAGAATGAATGAACGTTCTTATGGTTGACTTCTCACTTTTACATGCCTAAGTGTACAAATACCGATTTTCAAATGAATGTGACCCAAAACATATTCTTACTAAACCTAACTAACACCTTATTCACCTAAACATATAAAACAGTCGCTTTTTAATGTTATATTCGCATGCAACGCTAGATACGCATACAAAACGATTAATAGAGCAAATGTAGAAGTAGAAGTGAACACAAATTGGACTGAGTTTGTGAAATTTTAATCTCTTCAAAAATTAGATAGGGGGAAATATGGAAGTGTGCAGCAAATCCGGTGAAGAATCAAATGTAGAAGATTTTGCGACAGCAATGTCGGAACTAACAGAGAATATTAGGATAAGGGAACAACCCAGAAGAACAGCTTACAGGTGATCATTGTTCTTTATTGTGCACATTAGCGAAAATCGCCAAAAATGTAGCTGTACTAAACTATTCGCATCATTAATACCTTCAAATATTTTTACTCTGATTATAACTTTGAAATTGCAAGATTACCAGTTAATATGGAGGTAACGTACAAGGCCATTGGATGTTGGGAATTTTTGTAAGGGGATATAACATCAGCTTCCCAAGCCCGACGAGAGGTACTTTAAGAAATATTTGAACAAAAATGTTATTTCGATTTTAATTTTCATTATGTAAAGTTTTTCATTTTTTATTTTATGAATAATATATATTTTTTACTTCAGCTTCAGGGGATGTCGATGTCGGCTAACCGCTCTGTTCGTCTTCGGGGCACGTAGTAAGCGCGCAAGAAAATCGACTCCCGCGCGACCTCCTCGGGGCGCCAGTCCAACCTTTTGCGCGGCTAGTCATTCTCCCATCGCCACTTCGATAAGACAAGTGAATATACTTTTGTGCTGGCGCCCTTTAAAGGTCTAGAGTACTGCAGGCTATCATTTAGATTAGATTAGATTTATTAATAATTCTGCAAAAAAGTGTGAGATCTTGGTGGCAGAATACACTAACTTAACATTACAGAACTTAACAACTATACAAAATCTACAAGCGTTACAAAATCACATGAGCATTTCACCGTGCAATCTTTCATAGAATTCCACTTCACCAAACTTCACTTCACCACACTTAACCGCACTGCGCGATACAGTTGCACAACGTCACTGCACTCCACATAATAATAACCCCTTACCATACCCCTTAATTCTTGGTACCCCTGAAAGTAAATTTTGATGCTCTACGCTGGTCTTTTTCTAGATTTCTTTGTTGCAAAAGTCTGTATGAGTCCCAACATACCGCGCCATATTCTAATATAGGTCGCACTAATGACATATATGCTAGTTCATATATGCTAGTTCAATATATGCAATTTACAATCACAAACCGCAATATATTTACAAAGTAATTACTTTTCTGCACTTTTTGCGCCTAACATTACATCACACATTCAAGAGTGCATCAGTGTGCAATTGTTGGGCTGCGCTCCATCCAAAGGAAGAAAACTGAGATCTACGATTGAGTTCATCAATGGACAGAATTGCGTGTCTATAGTAAAGATCGAGTAGGCTATAATATAATAATAAATATAATGATGATAATAATAATAATAATATGATAATAATAATGAAAATAATAATAGTAATATATTTTAACTTGAGCTAGTAGGGAGGCCGGAGGTAATGAGGGTCACTTTTTGTTTTTTCAATAAAAATCAGAACTGATTGTTCCTTTGAACCAATATGTGCTTTTGTATCGCATATTAATATTAAGTTATTAAGCTTGTGTTTGCAACACAAAAAAATAATAAAAATTACTAAAACCCTCTCAAACAACGAACTTAATTTGCATTTGCCACCCATTACCCTCACATGCGTCCGTTATACCCAAGTTGCCGGGTTCAAACCCGGTCGAAGCCGTGGATTTTTAAGGGCGAAAAAAAATCCTTCGCACGCCTTCTTTCGGAGGGGAAGAAAATGTTAGTAGATTTACTTACATGTAAAAGACCCTCAAGCCTAAATGACGCCTCTGAGATATTCAAAAAATCGCCTGAATCTCGCCCAAGAAATACCTCCTTCCTCTGCTAGTTGGTGAAAGGAGCGTAGCGAAATTTGCGTGGTCAGACGGAAGAGCTGGCCTCATGGCCTGAGTCTCACCAATTAAAATAAGGCATTAATTCAAATCAATTCACATGCGGGCAAAGGGAGTAACTAAAGAAATATGAAGCAGAATTCACACACTAGTTCTCCAAACAGATTTTATTTGTTTACAATGATTGTAGGCGTCTCTAGTAATGTGACTCCCAATATTGTCCAAGATGAGCAGTACTGTATCCTGGACAGTTGGTAGGGTAGAGTAGGGCTTTTAAAATGTTTGAGCTCTTCAATGAATTAATTCTTCATCCATCTAGCCATTATGCACTGCATGTGCACATAGCACCAGGAAGGCAATTAAACTCATTCAGATCAACACAATCTTTTGTTTGGGACAAAGGGAGTCACGCTGCGATAATGAAAACCCCTGAACACCATTACCCAATTAGCACATTTTTTATCGTATCTACTCAAACTTTTCAGAATGTTTATAATTACTCACAATTAGTATCAAATGATTTGCTGAAGTACTTCCCTTTCAACAAATTTTAATTCTTCCAGAAATCTCCATGTTCACGTGAGTAAGACCTTGTTTTCGGAGAACGCTTTCTGACATCAACCACTCACTTTCTTGGTACGAACGCGACAATCGTCGATGTGATCTTTCTTTGACTGCGACGACCAACTGGCTACAGTTATCACGACTAATGGTAGATAGAAGCGTATGCTTCTGTAAGGCAAAATGAACAACGTTAAAAGGGCAATCACTGAGACCCTGAAAACTGAGCAAGGGAAACCGAACGGGATGTAGGCGAGCTCTCCCTTTTTGGTTGGTGTTTGGTGGAGGCAGGTAAATGAATTAGGTTGCATCTGCTATCCGCCCTAAGCCATTTGCATCGACGTTGTGCAATCAAGTTGCAATAACGCATTTCACTCAAGTTGCTATGAGTCGAGGGTTTTAACTCTCGATATCTGCTTGTTTACTTCAAGTATTATACCTAGGGTCTTTTGGGGTCCGAAGCTTTACTGACAATTGGAAGCTAAACATGAATGTGTACGCCAACATACTGGATGTAAATAATTTATTTTAGTGAAGAATACCTTTTTAAAGTTATTGAAAATAACGTAATAAATATAATTTATTAATATTAAATATTTCATACGAAGAATAACCTCCACCGTACGTAGCCTCCATGGTTGATTCAAAATGCTTCAGAAATATTTAATGTTTTATTTATCTGGAAATGGCATGTGAAAGCCATTTCCAGATAAATAAAATATCATGTTTGTCTAAACATTTGCTATATCAGACACATTTTTTGAAGTTCACGGCAAGATGTTCCAAACTGAGAATGGAAAAAATATAGATAATGCCTTAGGTCAAACCGGTACTATGTAACGAAAGAAAATAATATATGTATAAGAAGACTGGGAAATATGTGAACATGTTTTGGTACCTTCCTAACACTAAGGGGTATCTAGAAGACTGAAATTATCTTGCAAATATTCAGGAAAATATTAATAAATTAATGTTCGTGGGATCAATAAAGCCCCCTGATATGGTACGAGGGGTAAGGGAAGTCATGAACTACAAACGCCTTGGTCAACAAAATTGAAGTTGATAGAACATGTGTGTTCGAAATGTGCCAATTATGTAGTAAGTCAGCCCGCTGAATTTAACAATTACAACGAAACCTCTTCATATGGTCTTCTCCATGAAACGGTCACCTGTGAGAATGGACGTTTTTCGGACGACTCGTAAGATGCATGCCCAGGAACATAGGCCCTCTTTTGAGAGGTCATCTGGCCCCGCATTAACCGGCCACACACATTTCGTGCAGTCACATTCTTTACCCGGCCAAAACGCCTGACAAATTTGCGACTTCGATCAGATAATCTTCTGAAAAGAAGACTGGAGTATATTGCTATTGGTTCAGTATTTTCCTGGATCGAAACGTAATGTACAATTACGTAAAATAATAATATCGAGAGTTACGGATCTTTGTGGAGGGGAGCACAGCGGAAAGAAAGCAGTAGAATCAAAAAGGATCCTGATTAACAGGGGAATTTCCAAAGAGATTCCACTGTTATCCTTTCTACTGTTTTGCATTATTTTGATCCCACTATCTAGACAGCTGTCGCACACTGACTTTGGTTACAAACTCCCTGGTAATGAGAGATGACAAGTAAAACAAAATCACATTTGTTTTACTTGGATATTCTTAAAGTGTTTCCCAAGTACGAATAGATTATTTCCCAAATACTGTCGATCGTAAATGATTTTAACAATGACAACTGCAAGAAAAATGTCTTGAGAAGAGTGCAAAAATCAATTTAAGTTAAAGTTATATTGTAATGATATAAGTAAGTGATGAATAATAACGTATTGCCGAGGGAGTTTTATCTTGCCTATTAACATGGCCGATAAATTGATTATGCGATGTAAACAATTAGTAAACAAACTCAAGGAACATGTTCACCCCATTTCGCATTGTTTTGGAAGAATTAATTTAAGAAATCTGATTTGCTCTCTGACATATTCTTTATTACAATGTGTTCCTGACATCTCCAGCAATTTTCAAAAAATTTCTAAAGTGAACACATGCGAGAAGTTGAGGTGGAGCGACTGAACGGCAGATGCGTGAGAGCAACCGTTCCCGAGCGCTTGCAGCCGTAAGGAGAAAGCACCTCAGCGGGCGAGGGCCAGCAGCGAGAGGGCGATGGCCGGTGCCGCTGCGCTCTGCTGCGCCGCGCGGGACGCACACACCGCGCCTGCCCCTCGCCCGCCCTCCCGCACCGGCGAGGGCGACTCGCTTCGGGCGGCGGCGGCTGAAGACGCATTCCGTGCAACCCCACTCGCCGTGGCCCTTTGCCTTTCACAGGCGTGGGAATTCTTCCCTCTCGTGTAAGAACCTTTCTACTTCTTTCCTCTTCTCTTCTTGTCTCTTCGTCTCCGCCTCCGTTGTCGTTCCCTCTCAGATGAAGCTCTTCACCCGTCCCGTTTGTGAGTGACGCCTCGACAATTCCTTCTCCCTCATCCTTTCAGTTCGTATTGGTTGAATGTTCCTTCCTTCCCTTCTTTCCCGTCATTCTCGTTCGACGTTTCCTCCTGCAACAAACAGTTTTAACTTTCTCAAAACCTGCGATTCAAACTAACATCTTTGCACGGTTATTTCTACAATCACGGAATTTTATTCCCTCCTTACTGAGTCGGACAAAAAATATAATATGTGAACTATTTGCCACCGGACATTAACAAATGATTATTGTAACTCGCAAGTCGGAGTCAACAAGTGGCCATTTTCTCATTTTTGGTCAGACCGAAAGATTTGGCACATGTTTCTCTATGTATGTCGAGGCGTTGAATCCAAAACTGAAGCCAGAATTGAGCCATCTCCCGCCAGTTTTGTTAAATAGCAAAAAGCATCCTCAAATTTACAATCTACAATTTCATGGTGGTTTTTCATGATTTAAAAATGGAAGGTGGCGGCGCAATTCTGGTTTCAGATTCGACGTTGGTTAGCAGACCACTTGCAAGAGAGTTCTGCACCACTCAAATAGAATCAAAGTGATTTCCGATCCAATTCATTTAAAATAATATTCCAAGAAAAATAGTAGTTATAAAATAAATTGAAACTGTCAACCATAATTAAATGTAAATTTAATGTACATAATCGAACGAAACATTTACTATAACGATTCTCAATGATTAATTTTCAATATTTGGTTTGTATACTGCTATGTAATTGATCAAGAACCTGTTTCATAATGTAATTTGTATGGTAGTGAGTGTCATTATGCTACTGGTTGCAGACATCAAATGTCAGAATTCTACAATGGAAAAAAAAAAATTTTTGTAATTGACTCGACAAAGCCGGTTGCTGGCTCGTCTTACCAAATCTTCCGGGGTGGCAGATGATTGGGCGGGGAGGTCAGAAAGAGACGGAAACGCCACCTCTCGCGCCCGGCGAAGCAACCGCTCCACGTCATCTCCTCCTTCTCCTTCTTGCTGCTCTCTTTGGCGTCGTTTTCCAGACCCCTTCAATGATGTTGCTTCTGTTGTGGAACCTAAATCGTCAAATGTATCATGTGCGGACCCGGCGGATAATGTGTTCAATGGCGAGAAGCTACACTTACACGAAAAAATACGAGAAGGTAAAACACTCTGAATTTGGGGTGAGAGAAACATTCCATAAACGTCAGTAGCATGACAGTCAAAATCGATTTGCAAGTGCCCTCATAGTATTATTACTTTCCCGTATACGTATCTGCATACAGAAAAATATACTTAGTATACGGAAAGTTATGTAATACTGCGGAAAATCGATTTCGACATTTCAACGGAATTACACGTTTGGGGATCACCTGATCCCGAAATGTTTGGTTTTTCAAAACGTCCTCCGTTCATCTGTTTGTCTGTACGTCCGTCTGTGAACATCACTAGCTAGCTAACTAACATCACTAGAAACCATACGTAATATTTTTTTCCAAATTGAAGAAACCCTTGTCGATCTCGCTAGAGTCGAAGCTTTGAGATTTTGAAACACATGACGCCCCTGGGACATTTTCAAGAACGCCTTCAACTTTTTTCTTTAAATTTCTTGTAAGAATAGACTTATAAAGGTGACATAGATCCGAATTTGACGGTTAACTCCAAATTTTTGAAAATTTCAAAACAATGAATTTTTTTCAGTGTTTTGTTTACAACTACAAAATTGAATATAGAGATTTTTCCTTCAAATATCTTTTTTCTCCATAGTGAGTTCTTTCATTAAGGTCATGTGCATTTTTAAAAATTTTAGTTGTTTTAGCTTGAGGAAGAGTGGGGGTACTGGGAGTTGGGTGGGGGCAACGTGTTCCTAATAGAAGGGTGGGCGGGCAGGTGGTGCGGGATTGACGGAGGAAGAACAGGGCTATAGCGGAGTAGAGGAGCATTTGGGGCGCATGGAACAGCAGCAATGAAAAAAGGGAGTCTTTTGAGGCAGATTTATGTGTAAAAGAAGAAAGATAGTGATAAGGAACCGCCTGAGAGGCACAGGAGCAACATCCAATCGGCGGCGAGGATTGGCCCCCGACATTGGTCGACCACCTGCCCGCTTCGTATTGGTCGTCACCAGGACCAATCCTGCTCCTCCCTCTTCC
Organism: Gryllus bimaculatus; assembly: GCA_017312745.1. Classification (NCBI taxonomy): domain Eukaryota; kingdom Metazoa; phylum Arthropoda; class Insecta; order Orthoptera; family Gryllidae; genus Gryllus; species Gryllus bimaculatus. The sequence goes on from BOPP01000045.1 coordinate 4,090,557, forward strand.
TCCATATACTGCTAATTTTTTTTCCATAAAAAAGGCAATACGCTCTGAGGAAGGCCACATGGTCGAGACTTCAGCCAAGACCGAGAGCGGCCATCCCGAATAGCCTGGAAGATACAACCTCCGGACGCGGAAGCCTACACAATCACTGTAGTATAGTTTAAAGGAGGATTTCTCCATATATAATTGCGCACTACACCACGTTTTTGGCTTATTGTGAACGTTGTCTCAGAAATAGCGAGAGAATGTTGAAATAAGAAACGCACTACGTTCATAACTTACGCGAGAAGCGCTTCTTCTTTTTTTCATTTCTCCAGCGGTCCGGCGCTGTCCGATTTCCGCGTTTTCTGAAAAGTAATTATAAACACATATACTTTTCTGTGCCAAAAACTAGTGGTGCTACAACACATAATTATTGTCTCATATAGTTGGTAACGGCTTCGTCATATGGCAATATTAGTCTCAGCAAGTTCTGAATCTCTTCCGAACTTCTGAATCTCCTTCAAGGCTCCGGCTAAAGATTATTGTTAAATATATATTGTGATAAAATAGATTACTTTAAGAAATATGTCTAATTTCAATTTTAAGAGAGTGAAACAGATTAAAACTAGTGTTACCACAAGCACATACTTTCCTGTGTTATTCGTTATTTTCGCACACTTCGTATTGTTTCTTGTAACTTAAAAAATTCGGAGAGTTAAACTAGTAATGAAACCTGCGCCATTTTTATAAGCGTTTCTTGATAATTTTGTTTAAAATTGTACTTGTTTAAAACTAAGAAAAACTTTCGAACAGCTTTTGAGACTTATTTTAAAAATTGACTTCACTTGAAGTACATACTTATGCGGCAACCACTCATATTTTCGAGAAATTGTACATGGCTTTACTTCGAGATCTGCCATCAAGATATTCCTTTAAGACGACAATCTGCATTATCAATATTGCAGTTGTCGCGCAGTCTCGCATTATCAATATTGCAGACGTCAAAAAATGAACTTTTGCAATATTCAGTAATTTAAAGCTTTCAGCGTAAATAAGACCTGTGCAGTGTTTTAAGAGTCTTATTCGGTGAAAAATTTAATAAAAACATTTAAAAAATTGAAAATTCTGAGGCTTTATATAAAGTCTACCTAAAGCCTACGCCTAAAAATCAATATATGGTAACTGGCACAGTCGTGGGCAGTAGCACAGTGATGTGCACTGCAACTGTAAGGGGGTAATAAAAAAAATCTCATAGCGAGAATAATCTCTGAGTCGTGCGTGCCCTTAAGTTTGCCGGAATATGAAATGAATGTGCACATTAATAGTTAGTGGTGTGCTCCACGTGTCGTCTGTGCGTAGAAGCGTTGTGGATTCGTTAGATGTGTCCAGTTATTAAGGATTTAAGTCATTTCGTCTGTTTTTATTTACAATCCACTCTTTGCGTAGTGTAGCCAGGTTTATAATCTACGTATTACTGAAATTTGAATATGCCCATTACTGTCTCAGTAAACATTCTGGAGTAAAAAGTATTCACTAGGTGACAGACTTTGATGACCTAAAACATCTCCAAAGATGATCAATAAAATACTTTAAACAATAAAAATGTAGTTGTACTAAATTCTAACCGTTCAGAATCATTCGTATCTGCAAGTTCTTTAAGTTGTTTATAATTTAGAAATTGTAATAGTAACAGTTCATAGCCCCTATTGATGTAACATACAAGATCATTTGGGGTTGGAAAATTTGGAATAGGAGTAAAACATTATTTGCTACTACGATTCATTGATAAGTCACCGTTCGTAAAATACTTCGCTGCCCACTCATATCAAGTTAATAACTGACAGTGTTTGACAGCGCCAGCACAATACCAGGAATCTGTTTCAATCTATTACATAAACCACCTCTGAAAGGCTTTAAATAAGATGTAATTATTCTACGGTCAATATATTCTAATAAATTATTCGTGGAGTTTTGAGAAGAAAACGAATGGAATTTATGATATGAAAGATGTAAACACGTGGTAGGTATCGCCCTCGTATTACGTTGTCTTTTTCACTGCCTTTCTTTTTTGCTTTTTTCTTGGTTTTATATACTTTTTTCAATTCTATATGTTGAGTACCATAATCCCAACCACCTAATCCAGGGACGGAGGAAATAATATTACTGTAAAAACCACGTTGGAGGTAACTCTCGACGGCAGTTACGAAAGCCCTACTCGGTCGTGGCTGGTGAGGCATTTCTACGTACTGCTGGATACCTGATCTACATCTTCCAGTGAGAGCCAACGCTGAATTACCCACCACAATGCAGAAATGGGTAAGAGCGACGCTAGAAGACGTGCAGTTTGAGAAGAGGTGCTGGCCTCGGACTACAGGAGTGTCGTCGCCCAGGCCATTCACCCCTCGAGGTTTCAAACGTGAGGCACAACGTTTTTCCGATATTTAGTAATGTGTCGAGGCATTTTCATTGCGCCAGTGTCTACAGTAAGTTCATAGCTCCCTGGACACGCAGCTTCGTAATTTGTTCTGTCTGTAAATGAGATCGCTCCAACATTTCTTTCCGACCAGTCTCGGAGGGGAGCTAACCCGTTCCCTGGGCGCTCGCCGCCCTGTCCAGGTCGCACGGCGCGCGGTGTGTTTTCCGCAGATTCGTAGAGTGGAACGGAAAATTCAAACGCAGTCAGTGGAACTTTCGAAGACAGACGTTAGTATTTTTCTAAATATTTTAATATTTTTTTCTTTTTAATTGCTTATTTCCACCTTTTAGTCTGTCTTAATTATGATTTTTTCAACCGTTTTACCAACGGAATGAACATAAGTTTGTCAGACGAGTGACGGTTAGCTGTAAAATAATGTTAACGTGAAAACCATCTGCTTTGTGAGCTCTCATGTGTTTGCCTGATGATGGGGAAAGCAATCCCAGAAATCGTTGCACGATTATGAAATAAATTAATGTAATTAAACTTTTCGGGTGCAAATATATGGGCCGTAACCCTTCACAAAATTATTTTTCTTTCTAGATTGTGAGAATAGTATTGAGGTAATTTTCTATATTATTCATTATATTTCATGCAAAATCTTTTGTAAATAATTAAATTCCTAAAGGAAAAAAATGTGTATAATATCAGTGTACATTCAGATTTATGGACGTCAGTGAATGTAAATTTTGCTTACACATAACTTTCTATTCTTTCAACCTTCATAAAGGCAAAGGCGTATATGGTATTTATATAGTAAATTAAATTGTCAAACAACGGTATTATTTACTACAAAATTTAGGAGGAAGAACTTCTGAATACCTCACAAATCAAATTTTGAGAAAAAAATTTGGAGCACTGTTACAGTTGGGAAGGATCTTTAGGGACATTATATATGGCAAAGTCTGTATAAAAGAGACTTTCTTAAAAAGGGTTCACATTTCTTTCTGGTTGTTTATCAGTGTATTCATATTCTTGCAGTGCTAATTTTATATGTGTTTCTGTTTTTTGATTTGGGGTATTTTTCATTTTTAAGTGTATCTCAGTGAATTCAATTATTCTGTGGTTGTTAATATTTCGATCGTGTCTAGGTACTTTGTTTTTGCCTTTCTCATATACCATTGCTTTATTCCTGAGATCATTCTTTGGTTAAGTAGGGTAGAGTACACCCTTAGATACGTGTGGCGAAGGAGGGGGACGGGGGAGAGGGCGGAGGAAGGAGGAGGCAGAGGAGCAGGGGTATCCTCAAGCCCTCCCTCAAATTTCGCTCCGCGCTCTGATAGAAATGAATAAACCTCACGGATAGACGGTTGTCGTGGGTCACCTCATACTCTTTGTTCCCCCCACATCACAATGCCAAGCTACTTTCAATGGCAGTTTTCTCGACGAGGCTCGGACCTTCGCTCCTCGCGGTCCCTATAACCAAACGTGAGTCTATCCACCGCAAAATTAGTACGATTTTGTATGAAAGCACTTTTGAAGAAAGATCCAGAATTCAAACTGCGCAGTTGCAAACACATTGTGAAGAAAGAACACTACAATATTTATTGTTATGTGAAGTGGCTAGGCGCTTGCAGTGTGACTATCTCGTATCTTGATATATGCCTAGTTCTGCATGCCTCAACGAAACTTTTGTAAAGTTGTAGCTTCGTGGGTGAAAAAGTTTTTAAAGGTACTGCGGTTTGTTTGGCCCCTGCATCGGCGTTACACAGTACGTCAACAAGGTTTTCGCGTAAGTGACGTAAGAGAAGTAACTTGTGTCGCGATCTGGCGTTCCAGCGGGGCAATAACTCCGCTCGTCATTTGTGACGTCAGCTGTCGCGCTGCCACCCACTGTGGCACAAGTGCAAGTGCTAATAAATACAGTAAAACCTGTCTAAGACGGTAACCTGCCATTCGGGACAAAAAATCTCAGAGCGGAACAATTTTATACGTGACAATGACCTCTGTAAGCCGGAAATCTGTATATGAACGCGGGAACGGAATGGTTTTCAGAGAACGTAAATTGATTTATAACTAAGAAGGAAATTTATTTTCAAATTTCCGCCACTATTTGTGGAATGGAATAGTGCTAGAGGTCACGTCCTGAGACAAATAGTGAACGACGAGTTTTTCCTCTTTTGCCTGGTGTCGAGGAATCTTTGGCAAACACGGCGTTTTTTCGCTGCGACTTTCTCAGGCTTTGGCTATGATTTTTCAAGGTCGCAACAAGCACAACTTCGTCGCTGTTGTCCGAATCCTTAATGTTGGACGCCCACACCCCGTTGGATTCTCAAAAGCGTTACCACATTCCTTCACTCCACAATGGAATTCTGGGACGTCTGTCTGGTCATTATGTATTTGGTCCTTATTTGTGTCCTATAGTTTCCGTGTTTGCTGTCGAGTGCTTTTAATTACATTTTCATGTACAAATTATGTTCATTTTATTACCTTCTTTCATACAACTTATCGAAACTTCTGTACTTAAAGTTTGCGGTGAGTGTTGGAAACTCTCTTTAAGACCAAGACGGAAATTGCTTTTAAGGAGCCGTCAGCTTCCGTCCTAGACAGGTTTCACTGTTCTATTAACAACTCGCCATCTTCTCTTCCCTGCAAAAGTTGCCTCTCCTCGGTAGCTCACCACATTTGCTTACTCTGCTCAAAGGATCTAGCAACAAATTTTGCACTTATGAATATATTGCAACAAATTCACCGAACAAATTGGGGTTTACACGTCCAGTTGCCTACGTCCACGAACATTGTTACATTCATGCATACTTTCTCAAGCGAGGACGTTTTGTAATGGTGCGCCGGAAAACGGCGATTTTTTGTCAGAAACCTCTTATTGCCGGTCCTGGTAATGAAAAAGTGCATAAACCTCGTTCCTGTACGGATAGAGTAAACTACCCACAGAATCGAATTTTTTCCATATCGAAAAAACGATTGATGGCAAAACGTCTGTCCGCCTGCTTTTCTGTTGGTCTATCTCTCAATGGTCAAAAATGTTTGGCAGATATTCTCTAAAATTAATATTCCTCAATCAATATAAAAGAATTTGAAGTTTTCTGAGTTTGAAACGGATATTTTGGTTTTTCTAGGTACTTTTCACGAAGCCTCAACAACAATTTAAAATTTTTCTCAAAAAAGCCTCCAAATTTTTTTATTAATACTTTGTACTCGGATAGCATATAGTGTAAAAACGCTTAAAAAACTGTGCAGACCTCATTTTTTCTAAAAGCTTTGATTTTCTGAAAATTGCGAAAGTTCAATCTTTTTTCGAGTCTTTCTACAATTACAATATTAAAATTAGAGATTTTTTCCAGTATGAAAAAATATCTATAAATAAGGTCGTAACTAAGAGGCGGATTTTAATGAAATATATTTTTTCCCTTTCCACTTTAGAACAATACCTTATAATATAGAAAATAATTTATTTTAACTTATATATGTCTTTATGTTGTTATATTATTATGCAAATGACGGATTGGACCAATATTATCTTTTACCTTTTTCCGTAATTTTTTTAAAAAATTTCGCTGATTTCATTGAATTTTAAAATTTGAAGGGTACTTTCTTGAAATAAAATTTATCACATGCAACAAATGTTCTCCACATAATTACTCAGTAGCCTATTAAATCAGAAGATGTAACGACAACCGTTGTCGGGTTGTAATCTAAGACTTCTGGGACGTCATTCAGCGCCATGGTCGGTTGGGCCGATTTCCAGATCTCCTTTGAAAGAACGGTCAAAACGGAAAGTTTGCCAGCTAAGTTCATTAGAACAAAATGAAGAATCTCCGATTATATCAGTAACATATCCAAACAGCATGAGTTGTTCTTCTGAACTGGATTTGATCAATTTGATACTTTTTTTGTTGGCATTTTAAAAACATTTTCAGATTATTTTATTGGTGTTTTAAGTCATCAAAATCCGCGCCCTAGCCATCGAGTAGTGCGTAGTGGTCTAGGAGAAGGACTGACGTGCGCCGAGCAGCCATAATGCACATGCGCTC
>BOPP01000045.1:4112846-4124168 GCA_017312745.1 Gryllus bimaculatus
CCCACGCCCCCCACGCCCCCACGCCCCACACAGCGCCTCGCTGGGCCCTGCGGGGGATGAATGATTGTTAAGAAACGTCATACGGCAGGGTACACGTGAATAAGAAACATGTACGAAAAGGAAGGAAATAACTGTAAATGTGCCTTAATCGTTTAATAATAAGCTGATAACTAGGCCTCGGGTTTTAGGACAAATGCTTATTTAGTTCCCTCAGCAGGTTGCGGGAAATAATTGCAAATGTTTACAAATAATTAAAAAATAGTTATACTGAAAGCATCCAATAGTGCCTAAACTATTGTAAAAGGTTGACTGATGTCTATTGTGATTTTTTGTTGCCTGCAATTGCCTAAAACAAGTAATTTTGAAGAACTATTATATTTTTTTACTCATTTTTTAAATTTGTTATACTAAAACGCAATTACTTTCCCGAATTTCTCAAAACGTGAATATTCCCTGTTCGACGAATATCGCAATCGACTACGCACCGAAATCTCTCACCAAACACAGTGGATGTAAAGAACTAAGCGAGTCAATAGAAGGAGGGTGTTGAACGCTCGTCTACAATCAGCACGCACTTCTTAGGCAACTGCACGCAATCCCCGTGCAGCTGCGCAGTTGACAGGTTAAGACATTTCTACGCAATCCAGGCGAGGAACGACAGGTCAGGCAAAAGCATATAGTCAGAAAAGTGAATCTTACAAAATAAGCCCAAGTCTTGAACCTCTAGAAAGTAAAAAGGATCACTCCCAATTATATTCCGTGTGTGTGTGTGTGTGTGTGTGTGTGTGTGTGTGTCTGTGTGCATGTGAAGTTCAGTTCGAATCTTGATTATATACTGCGCTGTATGATTATGAAAGTGAATAAAATAATACTTGTTGTCACTCTCCTAAACGTAAAAATATTTGACTTTCCTCAATAAAAATGCCTATATTAATCCTTTTGTGATCAGTTTTAGATGTCACAAAGATAACTTCTCCTGTCTAATGATTTTTAAATGCCTGATTTAATTATTTTGCAATGCATTTAAGTGCCTAATTTTATAATTTTGTTACCTATTTTAGGTGCCTCAGTCGCCATTTTTTTCCGCCTAAAATCCGAGGTCTACTGACAACGTGGTTTGCGTGGGGCGGGCGGCAGCCAGCGCAACCTACCGGCCGCCACCGACAGCGAGAGTGCGAGGAGAATCGTGCTGCAGAGCATCGTGGTCGCCAGAGATGTGCGTTGCTGCGGCACCTGTCAACATCAGTTACTGCCATAAATCTTAAAATTAGCTCCAAGTAATTAAGGTACAGTAGAACCTCGCCAAGGCGAAACCTGCAAATCCGAAATTTCAGATAATCCGAACAACATTCGGGATGGAGAAAAAATAATCAAAATAAAGAAAGCTTGTTTGTAGTGTAAAGAAAGGATTTTATAATTACTGAACAACTAATTATTGAAACACAAGTTGTCGAAATGAAACATTTATTGCACTGGTAACTACGGTGTATATCACATGTTTATGAAGCAGTATTTTCTTTTATTGTATTTTCACTTAGAGGGATTTCGGATCGTTTCTAGGAGGGAAAAGGGTCCCCCCGCATAAGATGATTAAAGTGACCATATACCAAATGGCATATGAGTAGTTACACTATAATTCTAACATAAACATAATATTTTTGACAGATTTCATAGCCCCCGTTCCACCACCCATAGCAAGAACGTGTTTTTTCAACATTCTCTTCTTATGAATTCTTCGTAAGAAGAAAAAGTTATGCAACTGTGCGCAAGAAGACTGCAAATTTTTGCCAGAAATACTTATTTATTTTAAGTTTTTCGCCAACTGGACAGTATTTTATCTTATTAAAAAACACACGAAAAATATTAAAATAACTTACACTATCAGAAAAGCATTTTTTGATATTATCTCAGTGCCAAATTCCTACGCAAATTTTTTTGAAAACAATAACAAATTTTTTTTTACTGTCTTAGAACCCTGGAACAGACTTGAAAAAATCTCAAAAGTTCTTCTTAAAACACAAAACGTGATTTTTTTCAATCTTTCCGCTTGCTGAACTGTAGTTAAAAAATAAAAAAATACAGTTTTACCATTTTAAATCACATACGCTTTCGAGATGGCTGAAACTGTCGTGTTATTTATCACAATTTGCCACAGAATATGTCATAGTAAAATTTTGCAGTTCTGTGCATTCTTTTGGTGTTAATTATACATTTGTAATTTGTTGTAGTCCAAAAGAGCAATGAAAATTTTTGATAAAAATACCGACATTATTATTAAAACAACAGATTTGCTTTTATAACAACAGAACGGTGAAATAATTCTAATAACATTAAATATAACAGCAAATATTCAGTGGAGATAACAGGTTCGCTTTTTGCTCAGTGTACACTTGGCATTAAACAAATATCATGCATTAGTTATAATTATTATTATATATTACGTAGTTTCTTACATTATAATGGAAAAAACATACAAAATATTATATAATAAAGAGTTTTACTCAACGTCATATATTTTCACATTTCCAAAAACTGTAAACGCGCAGGTCTTGGTGCCTAACACACTGTAAGTTCGCGCTACAATAGAAACAGATCACAGAAATGTTGGTAGGATCTCGGTGACTTTTTTGAATCGGTAGTTTTTGCAGCGTTGAAAAATTTCTTTTTTTGAAGATCTGTTAAAGAAAATCGTTTTACATGAACCTTTGCCGACTACGCCTCCATTGTTCAGATTACAAGTAATGCTGAAAAATGCATGATTATGATCCTGTTGCGGAAATACGAAACGGTGTTTCGATTGTTCGGCGTACAAAAGATTAAAAACGATAGACAATTTATAATGGAAATAATATTTTTAATCATAATATACGTATGTTCTTTGCAATTCTAAACAATGTGGTACATTACAATAAAAGATGCTTTTAGACTATTACATTCAATTTGGGGTATGGAGGCATGAATGGTGCAAATAGTTAGTACATCTCCCATTTTGTAGAGTTTTTTGCTAATATACACAAAAATGCACATAACGTTTTACCCGTAAGCTATTCATTAGCAATTTTCTCTAATAAGATCATTTTCAATTACTGATACACTTGCATTAACAATCAAAATTTTGGCTCAAAATCTACAACTACGTTTCATTCTTTGCCGGATTTGCTTTCCAATTCCATATTATTTCACTAATTTTTGAAAAAATTAAAACTACAGAAACTCGGTCTAATTTGAATATACTCTTACTACTGCAATTTATCTATTAATCTTTTTGTAGGAGAATATAATATAAACATTACATAACGCCTTTTTTATGTGAATAAGGTATTAAGTTTAATAAAAATAAGTTGCTAGTCACATTCATTTTAAAATCGGTCTTTACACGCTTAAGAACGTGAAAATCTGTGATGAACGTGACTGTGAAAAGCCGAACGTTACTAAGTTAAATGTTGGTTTCATTTTGTAGCATTAGCATTTTTGAAATTGATTTTCGACCTAACTTTAGTGTGCGGTCTCAGTTTTTCTCCCTAGAATGTGTCTTATAACATTCTATAACATATATTTTCCATATTTTTTAAACAGCTAGCGTACCCATGTGAGAAATCTCGCATGTTAATTTACACCCTTTCCCCATCCATTTCTCTATCCTTTCCATAAAGAAGGAAAGTTGATAATGAAATGTGATTATTTGTTAAAAATGTATAAATATAACATCGTACTTACAGAATATCAAACAAAAATAAAAACAATGCAATTGACTATGGAAACAAATTTTCAATAAAGATTTATTCAGTATTATAGAGATATGTTCTTCGAATAATTCACACTTCCTTAAAAACAACATTCAATCTTACTAGATAGCTTTTCGCTTTCTTTGATGGTCACAAAAATATTAGAACATTTTTTACTCTTAAGAAAGCCAACTAATGTTTTCCATGCGAAAATACAGGATCGAGCAAGTACAACCCTATTCTTTGCAATATTATTTAACTTTCTGGGATTTGTTGTAAGGAACAAAGGGGCTTTTTGGGGGAGGCAGGAGCTTGCTAGGATGCAAAAATTGAAAAATTATTTGTATACTAAAAAGTATTGGATTACTTTCTGCGTTCTTACGTACCTAAAGAAAAGCAATTCTGAGCCAAAAAAGTAATAAAACGATTATTTTCACCTTTGAGTAATAAATACCATTTGTTACTATTAGAAACTATTCAATAGGTTTAGACTTCACTACGGTACATGGGAATGTTGCTCAAACGAGGTTTACGTGTTTTGACTTTTATTGTTCATTTATTTCAAACTATTTTACTTTAATTCATTTAAAAACTTTTTGTTCTTTATGTTGTACCATAGCGCAAGTTTTCCCCTACTAGCTCTGTGTACCCGTGCGAGAACTCTCGTATGTTAAACCTCACACTCTTCCTTATCTTTGCATTTCCATTCTAAGAGGGAAAGTTGTTAACGAAGCGCATTTATAACCAGAAACTACTCAGAAATTTTAAGTAGTATGTTTATAAACGAACGCGTGACCCCAAATATTGAAGAAGACAGTGACAATAATTGTCAATGATTGTTTAGTTGTAAATGAATAATAAATCAACAACTGTAATTTAATTGTAATTTAATAAATGATGATTCATATATTTAAAACCGAGTTATTTGATTTACACTGGAAACAATCATAAATATTAAAACAAAAGGGGTTTGATGATTTTATTTCAATAATGTAAATACTTTCTACATAAAAACAAATATTTGTCAACAAAAGTTGTAAATCATGCTACTAACAGAGACTTTTCAATAATTTAAATATAAATTGTTCACACATTGGTGAAAAAGTATTTTTTTCAATAACGTTTTGGCGCGAATCGATAAAATTGTTTTTAATTGTTTTTCACTAGCGTCCACATTGTTTAAAAATCCGAAAAAATATATTTTATAGAATGTTTTGTAGAATATTATATATGTTATAGACACATTCTTGGGAGAAAAACTGACAGTACTCCAACGTTAGCAAGGCGAAAATCATTTTCAATTTTTTCTATCTGAATTTGGCGTCAAAATTGGTTAATAAAATACCTTCAAACGCAAATATTTGTCCCCGTCTTTGCCATTTGCGTCTCAGCCTGATACATGCAATTGAAGCCGAGAAAAAGATAAAACACGAAAAACACGATTCTCGTTGCATCTCTGCAACAGAGTATCCGCCTTATCCGTCTACACGATTTTTAGAATCGTCTGGCCGGATGTGAAAACAAGCCAGTAGCCCACCAGGAGATCTTCGTTTCGATTGGTGCACGGGAAGTGGTTGGGAGCAAAATCTAAGATGGCCTCGTGGTTGTAATGTGGGGCAGTTGATTGGTAGCATTATGAGACCGTCTCATATTACTACAAGATTGTTTTAATGTCTAAATTTTCTAAAGATTGTATGGGTGAGTGTGGATTCAGTGAATCGTGTGCAGAATGTGGGCCCACAGTGGTTGTGCTGGTGTAGAGAGTGCAGTCTACACTTGTGATTATTATAAAACGAAGTAATTTGTAAACATTTATTTCTACTTATTGCGCATAGTGGACGCCAGTTTTTTGTGTTTTATAAAACAGTACTATCTCATATTACTACCAGAGTTTCCAATTCACTGGTAAATACTATTTAGAAAAATTAAATATTACATTCAACATATTAGTTCCACAACTTTTACGTTAATACAGCATATTTTATATTAAACATAGTAACAAACCGCAATTCACTCCTTTAGTTACGGTTATTCTTACACTTTGTAGACCCCGAACAAAAAGGGTATCTCATATTCCTAACTCTTCCCCTACTGTACCTTAGTTTTATGATGCATTTTATCAGGACGTCTTATGGCAGAAATACTTGCTTCCGTAAATACAGAAATGGCAATTCCATCATAATTTTCTTTTAAATTACTCCCTAAGTAGAACTCAGACAAAAGTATCCGTTGCTAAGAATCTCTATAAACAACTGATATGAAGAAATAAAAGAATGCATGTAATTTGAGGTTTTTTGATTGCGTCTAAAGTTTTCTACTTAAAGCAATGGCATTTTACCTGCATGCAGTTTGTGTGAATGTACAATTTACTTGACGTTCACGTGACAATTTTCGCCTTTTACAACTTTTTAATTTCTCGCTACGGAGTAGAGAATGTAATGTAATGCTGTGCGAAAAAACGGCGAATTTTCGACAGACAAAATCTCTAAGAACAGGGCCCCGATTAAAAGTAGATAAATTCAGTTGCTAAATGTAGGGGAAAAATACACTAGCACGTCGTTTAGTCAGAATTCCTGTTCTGTGGGTCCTTGATATTGAAAAATCGAATGACGGCAAAACGTCTGCCTGTCCGTCTATTCGTCGGCGAACAGCGCTAGCGGCTAAGCCGTTCTGTCGATTTTCTCCAAAATTGATATTTCCTAATCTAGTTCGAGTTCTTTACATGAAGCCTCTGGAACATTTTTGAAATTTTCAAAAATATATCTCCATTGTTTTAATTAAATTTTGTTATTGGATATTGTGAAGTACAATTGAGAAAACGATTTAGGTCTCATTTTCGTTAAAAACTCTGATTTTTCGAAGTGTCCAAAAATTGAAAATTGTTGCGGCGTCTTCCTACAACTGCAATTATGAAAAAAGAGATTTTTTCCTTTAATGAAATGTGTTCTTTGAAGATAGGTTTTGAAATACGGTCATGTAGAATTTTTCAAAAATTGAAGTACTTTTAAGGCATTTTTTCTTGAAAATACGGGAGAGAAAGAACGTGCTGTTTTAGCACTACTAGTTCGTATTCTGTCTACTACGTGCATTCTGCCCCAGATTGTAATCCTCCATGCCCACGTTGGGAACTTGTGCAGCCTTGAATAACACGATGGAACGGCGCATATCATTTTCAATACCACCCAGAGCTTAAAATTCTTATAATACTTCCTGTGTATGTGCGTTTGTTAGTAGTTTGCGTACACTGATCGTATATCACCTGTGCTCAGTCAGTACGTGACTGCAGAATCATGGTTCCAAGACATACGCATTTTTAGTTTCATTGTTATTTCAAAAATCAACAAATGGTGCTACAGATTGGTACAGACTTTGTCGTATTAGTGTTCTATATTTTTTGGTCTGGGCTAGCTATTCGGAATTGCCACATACTCTTACCAGTTGCCACCTACCGTCGCTCAAAGTACATTTTTTAAAAGTTTTCTCAAATTTTCAATTTCTTAATAGTAGAACCGAAATATTACTTTAACAAAAGTAAAGAAGAGTAAAACCTCGTCGTAAATCGCAAATTTCATTGAAAAACTTGGAACATTTATTAAGGAAATAGCGTTTAATCGTTAATGTAAATGCGTTATTTGAAGCTCTTTTTCACAGAAATCATTTGCGTTTTCGGAACCTTTCATTTAAGGAGGCAACCCTCGAATGTGGGAACCCTGCCCTTCCGAACATAGCGACTATCGAGGCGATTCAGCGGGAAGAGAAACGAGAGTGCATGCTTAGATGTACGCCATTAATCGCTTTTAAACTCTCAGGAAAACTCTTTTTTATGATTTTAATTCCTGTGACTGCGCAGAACGCACTTTCGTCGTTTGTGCGTAGCATAATGATAGATCTTCGCCCTCTCAGGCGTCAAGGGAGGAAACAATGTGTTCATACACTGCCCTTCCGAAATTGGCGTCTGGCAAAGCGATGCAAATCGCGAAAAGTGAAAAAGAAAAATTGCTTGAATTCCTGAGATTTACGTCATGAATCTCGTTTAAACTCTTAGAACATGTCTCTTATTAATAATTTTTATTCGTGTGACCGAACAGAAAGCGCATTCGTCGGGCTTAATGATAGCTCTAGACTTTCTCCAGCGTTGAAGTAGGCTTCAATCGGATGTGCCTACCCAACCCTTTCAAAATGTCTCGTCTAGCAAACGGGAGAGGAAACGAGATTGATTCTCTAAGATTTACGTAATGAATCTCCTGTAAACTCTTAGAAAATAACTTGTTCTTAATGATTTTAATTCGTGTGACGAAGCAGAACGCGCAGAGCTTGATGATTGATATTCGATTTTTCCGACATTAAGGTGGGCAAAAACCGGATGTGCCTTCCTTGCCCTTTCGAGAAGTGGCGTCCGCCTGATCATTTGGGAAATATCAATTTTGGAGAAAATCCGTTGAACGGTTGAATCTCGATTTATCTTTTTTTTCTTACCAGGGCCCGGCATTAAGAGTTTTTCAGCCGAAATTTTGTCTTTTTTTTTCTCGCAGCACTACATGACCCTTTTTTTAAAAGAAGTATTTCTTATGGACGAAAAGTAAAAATTAGCTTCATAATTGTAGTTGTGGAAAGACTCCGAAATTTTTTGAATTTTTGCAAATTTGGAATAATCAATGATTTTAATGACCATTTGTCCTGCACCATTCAGTATCTTAAGAGTCTTATACGATATCTGAGATCTAAATTTCATTTTAAAAAATTGATTGCCGTTTTTGAGAAACAAATTATTTAAACAAAATAAAAATTGCTTATATTTCACGCAAAATTACGCAAAAAGTACTCAAATTTCGAAAAAGTTTACATCGCCTTATTTCAAAATCTGTGTTTAAGGAACACATTATTAAGTAAAAAACCTGTTTTTCAATATTTTAGTAGGAGAATACATTTAAACGATGAAAAAATTGAACTGTTGCAATTTTTGAAAAATCAGAGATTTTAATGAAATTGAGACATATACCATTTTCTAACACAAATATTTATTTCTTAATCTAATGGCGGTCGCGGGTGGCTTCGTATTTGCGCTTTTCTTCTTATTTCTTCTTCAGTTTCCTCTCGTGCAGTCAGCCACCGCGGAGGTCCACCACGGAGTTGCCATTTGCCCGCACGAGGGACGAAATCAGGGGCGACTGCGTGACCACAACTTGGCTCATTCTACGCGAGCACCCTGCCACCCCGCTGCAAATGGCTGCTCTTTAAAATGGCCCCGATGTGTTGCGGGCGTTCCATAAAGGTGACAGGTAGCGTCACCCCGTGGTAACGTGACCAATGTTCTCGGATGCTGGTTGCCCGTTGTTCCTCGTACTTTTCATTCTACAACTTTTGGTCACGTTACCTGGGCAGCAGTTGAGAGCTGGAGAGGAGTCGATCCTGGCCGGAAACAGAAACTTATAGGTGGGAATTTTCATGTTTCGGCCAGTGTCTATTACGCTATTTGACAACAAAATTTAAGCGCAAACATTGGAGCCATATTTTTTGAAAATTTTGAAAATGTCCCAGGGGCTTCATGTAAAGTACAGTCGACTCCGATTATAGTGAACTGGGAACTGACAATTTTTGTTCACAATATCACATGTTCACTGTAGTCGATGATCTGAAAATTTAATGCAATTTCTCCTTTACGATTGATTTTATTTATACAGAGATTCAGCGAAATCTATTAATAGCACAAACTGAAAATTTCAATATCTTTATTTGTGCTTAAACAATTCATTATTTTCAATTGTTTGCTTCGTACTCTTCATTAGCAATTTCTCTAGATCCTTCCCCAGGGCTCGTACTCTCTCCAGACTTGATTCTGCATTGTCATCAGTGTGTGTATTTTCAATGCCTTCAACATCATCCTACTCTCCGAAGTAAGGTCCCCATTCCGGGTTCTCTATCTGCACTTCAGGGAAAACGTCTTCGATTGTGACCTTTGGGAGACGATCTATTTTTCGAGCTGCCTAGTGTGGGAATTTGTGGCACTGAGATGATATTTTCTTTCCACGAGGGCATTAATTTCCAGGACGTTGTATTTCCTACGTTCACTATAGGTGAGGTTAGAATTCACTATAACCGAATCTTCTTAGGCTTATTTGTAATGCAAGTGGCACGGGACCAGCGACTTAAGTTCAATGTAACCGAGGGTTCACTATATCCGAGTTCACTATAACTGGCAGACTGTACCTCCAAAATTAAAATATCGGTTTGAAATTCAAGGGGTCGCGTCGATCAAATCATCACCCAAATCGAGTGGGGAATATCAATTTTGGCCTGCGCGGTAGGGGAGCGTCACGACAGCGTATTGGCAGGATTTAATTCGCGGCGGATTTTGTTTCGCGGTCGGGCGCGTTTTTTCCGCTGCCGCTCGAGTTTCGTGGAAGTCTACCCGCCTTCGGGAGTCTTCGCTCCCCTCCGGGTCGAGCTCCGTTGCCTTTTTGTGAATTTGTTGCGTCTATATACACGCAACGCGTCTCATACCTCCTTAAGGAGCGCTGATCGCTCTATGGAATAATCCTCCGTTCACATTTACAATTTTTTAATTTGGAGTAATCCTCCGTTATTAAGCGCTCTCTAGGGGCCGTTGGGTAGTCAGATCACGTCAGTCAGTCAAGTCTGGTAATCGCCGAGAGGTAGCGTCTTCGCTCTCGCGTATCGCAAACGCCCAGCGTCATCTACCTATCGGCCAGAATTGGGAAGGATAGGGGTAAATAAGGTTTAGGACGCTTCACAGGAGAGAATTGCCGCTCGCGTATCGCTGTGGAAACCAAGGGAAAGACCCGTCAGTTGTCGAATATTTTGACTCTCCGATGTGAACGGACCCGCGGATTTCGTCGCTGCGTCTCGCGCCGAGCTGTCCGCGCCGCACCGGCTGCGGATCTTCCGCGCTGGTCTGTGAGAGCCTTTCCACAAAACTCGAGCAGCAGCCAAAAAAATGCGTCTGACTGCGTTAGAAAATCCGCCGCGGATGAAACGCTGCCAATTCACTGCCGCGACGCTCGCCTGCCGCGCAGGTCTCAACGTGCTCACAAGGCAACACGCCACGCGAAATTTCCGCTGCGGCCGTTCCGCGTAGGCTGCGGATATTCCGCGCCGATTTGTAAGAGCCTTTATCCGTTTTTTTGTTAACATTGCCCGGAAACAAGAGGTTTTTGTGAATTTAATTCGCCGTTTTCTCGCAGCATTCCATTACTTTCTCTAACTATTCTGCGACAGCAGCAGCGAGAAAAAACAAGTTGTAATATACATTCATTTATGTGCTAACATAAATGAAATCTCAAAAATCTCTAAAATAATTATATCTTATTATTTATTAACCTTCTTTTGCTTTCACTGGGACCTCCTGAGTTCAGCATTGGTCTGGAGAGATTTGATCCAGTCTTTGCAGCTTTTTCTGCTGATTTTATAATATGGAGTCCGAAACTCATTCGTGAATCAATTTCCACCCCGAGGTATGTAACATGCCGTTTCCATTCAATAAGTTCCTCCCCCAGTCGGATCACTGGGGGGTGGAATGATGTGCGGTTTGTAATCAACACGGCCTCCGTCTTGGCAACAGCCATCTGGAGGTTTCTTT
>BOPP01000045.1:4124193-4135082 GCA_017312745.1 Gryllus bimaculatus
AAAAAGAGAGATCCTATACTTAAGTTGAAATAATTATATACATATTTTGAAATACATACATTGTTTCAATGCACAGTAAAACTGAATAATGATTAATAGAGGTACCACAAGGCTGTAGCAAACATTTGAAAAACTTACAACTAACAAACACAATATCTTCCTAAAAGGACTCAGGAATTGATTCTCTCATTATATTCTACACGAAAACATTGTTTTAGGTTGGCAGATGACACTGTTGTTTTATATTTAAAGATGGCAAACAAAGGATCAAATCAGATAAATGAATTTTATTGAATTTTTTGATACAAAGGAATTAGATGGAATAGACATGTAATGTTTAAAGAGACTCATTTACCCACAGTGTTTAACAATCTTCAGTATTATAACTGAATGAGGTGCTTATAACAATTATTTTCCTCAAAACTATATCAATTAATTCACTTGCTTGTTTGAAATCTTGTAGAGTTTTTTAGAAAGCATCATTTCATATATTTTTGAAGATTATAGATATTATTTCTAACCTGATGCTCTCGTGGCTCAGTGGCAAGGTCGCTACCACTTGAGCGTTCCGGGTTCGATTCCGTAGAAGGGGCAAGATAATGTAACTATCCCTGACAGAAATTTCCCTACAGACTATCTGGAGTTCCTCAAATCTCTTCAGATTATTGCCATAAACGATATGTGGTATTTACTTAATTAAATGCCCAGCCTTAAAAAAAGCTTAAATTTGATGATATATAGGGAAAATCATGAAACATCTGCTATGTTAATGTGTCAGTTTGCATGTAAATCAGACTCCTGAATACTCGAAAAGAAGTGATTTTGTTTTTTTTAATGAATACTATATCACATTAATTCTTGGAATATAATGTTGGCATAATACAAAACAAAACATTAGTTACATACCATAGAGGAATTGACAGCATGCATTATAGCATGTATGATTTTACTTTAGATTTTAATAAGAAGAAAGTGATTATCTCATTGTGACACCAATCCATATGCATAGACATTTGAAGCACTGAACAAAAAGGAGAGGAGGAATTGGTATCTTTTTGATAATTCTTAATCGATATTGAGTTGGAAATATAAACATTTCTGCTGTTCTGTATTTAATTTTTAAATGGCTTACAGGTAGTAGCAAATTTCTATTGTATACATTGTGGAAACATTTTTAATACATAAATTATTTTTAAACTTATGAAGAATTAAATAATACATTTTGTTTACTAATTTTTTATCAATACAAATTATTCATAAAATATATAAATTTTCAATGCAGCTACGGGCTTCTTGTTACAAGAAGACCAACTTTTCCAACATATGAATATCACATACTTTTCAATTCAACAATATGGATAAGATTTACCTGACACCTACCACAGGATTATGAATAACCTCTATGTATGTCATTTTACCGTCATTCACATAACTCGCTCCACTTCACCAAAAATTGTAAAACTAGTAAACTTTTTTAGATTTTTTGAAAAAAATAAAAATTTTCCTTTTATTCAAAGGATGTCTGGCATAGCATGAATCAGGTGGGACTCAAATTGGACATGCAGCTTTTGGATTTGAATAATTCAAAGACAATGATCTGGCTTGCGGAGATTGAATTTAATTACACATTAACATACAAATTATTAACAAGAATTCTTTTTACATCGTAATGTGTGACATAATTTTAAAAATACAAAAGGGAATAATACCAATTTGTGTTTATGTAATAAGCAAAATAATTTTTGGTTGTGAAGAGAAGTAGATATTTATGATCAAAATGTATTAATTTTATAATGAAACACTTGGTTGTGTTTTTTAAGTGTTTTATATAGGAAGATTTGCTATATTTGTTACAAAATTGGTAACCAATGAAGTCATTGTTCATTTAGTAAGCATAGCATTTCCTGTTCACATTCAGACTTGCATTTTAAACAAAACGTATGGGTTTGTTTGTTCAATTCAAAAAAGAGAAAGTAATTGTTATCATGTACCAGAAAATGGAGACTTTTTGATAGGGCCCTGTGGTACTTAACAGTAATAGGATGATAGGGCCTCATTGGGTATTATTGGGATTAAGGGCCTTGGTGGTACTTTAACAGAATTACTTTTTCACGATTATTTATAGATTTGCATTTTTCAAAAATTCAGAAAGTTCGATGAAAATAAGACTTGAATCTTCTTTAAGCATCCCTTTTTTTTTAATTGGTCGAAACAACTTAAAGAAAAGAAATTGGAGCTTTTTTTGTGTGTGCTTTTCATAAATTGCAAATTAATTTTAAGCGGAAATAAATGCAAAAACTGGTTTTCCAAATAATTGTACATGAAGCATTTTTATAAGAGCTAATTTTTTACTTTCTTAAGAAATCATGTGCTTGAAAAATGGCTAAGTTCAGGAGAAATACTCTTATTACCAGGCTCTTGTAATCAAAAAAACGAATAAATCTTAGCCAATTTACTACTCCAAGCATGATTCTCTTTTTCTTAACATGTTTGTGTAGTGAGAATCTGTTTTTTGGTCTTTGATTCCCGAAGCCATCAGTTGACAGCAAACTTCTTAACGGTCTGCTGAAAAGTTATGTGCTGTATGTAGCTTCATTGTTTACAAAGGATTCAAACTTCATCACTAAAGGCTGTATTGTAATTTGTCAAAAGTTTCAATGAAAAAGTGCAATAAAATGGTTTAGTGGGTACAATCTCTCTTATTTTTTTAAATATCCATGGTAGTTGGCTTTGAAACTTGGGAAATTTCCTTTAGCAGTGTGCCCTGCTGTGCAGACATTTTCTGTATTTCAAGAATTCAAAACGGGTAATGCAGAAGAGCATTCCTCATTCACCGGATTTCCCTTATTTGGCCAATAACACTACTTCATCTAACTTCTGAATGCTGAATTATTGTTTGCATAACTGTTTTATGCAGATGTACCATCCTTGTGATAAATTGTCTTTGACTCAGAGAATATTTTATGTATCACACACCATGGGCTTTTCTACATTATTGTTTCAGGAATAATAACATTAAACTTCAAATAATCGATTAAACTTAAAAATCTTAACTGTTCAGAAGATCACGATCTGAATTTCCAAGCCATCTAAAGCTAGTAGCCGTCCTAAAAACAAACATATCCAAAATCGAAAGCTAATTTAGTGTTTACTAGCTTTCTTTAGGGCTAATTAAATGCTCTTTCCCTGACATTTTAGGCTCTTTGAATTTCCAAATTGTGAGCGCTGCCATAGGTTATGTATAAAGCCTGAAAATACAACATCCCATCATTGTATGACAAAAAAACTGCATCCAAAATTTGTGAAATTTCCAAAGAAGAGCCCAGTCGGCAGGGGAATACTATGCAGGGACTGGACATCAGATAACTGGGTGATGATCAAAAATTGATTGGAAAGACAATTCGGCAGATAATTGCCCGTCTACAGAGGTCAATTAATTATCATCAAGCTGCAACATTCTGAAAAAACAACCTAGTCATGAGTGAAGGGCACCTTGGCTATAGCTCTAGAAGAGGTGGATGCCCTAAGATAAGGTGGGAAAACATTAAAGAAGACGCAAAAGGGGAATGTATGAGAAAATAATC
This sequence comes from Gryllus bimaculatus, assembly GCA_017312745.1. NCBI lineage: Eukaryota > Metazoa > Arthropoda > Insecta > Orthoptera > Gryllidae > Gryllus > Gryllus bimaculatus. Next base: position 4,127,778 of record BOPP01000045.1, read on the forward strand.
CTCCTAGAAGAGAATGAAAAAAGGCGAGAATACCAAACTTCGGCAAACAGATGACCGGGAAGTCAGTTGACAACGGCACAGTCCCAAGAAGAAGGGAGGGAAACGCCTCCAAGCCCACTACAAGACAAAGAGGCCAGACAAGGAAGACCAAACCAGAAGACGTCATAGAGGCTGGTTAAAGAAAAACCAAATAACCAAAACCGCCCGATGAGAACTGGCAGGAGTGGAACACAGGAGGACGGTTGAAAGAAACAAGAGAGTTCACAAAAAGGCAATCAAACCCCAAGGGCAAACAGAAGACCCACCAACCAGGTTCAATCGAACTGCAGCCACGAAGGGCATATCATATGCGAAATATTAAAAGAATGAAGGAAAGCTGGGACCCGAGCAACACAGACGCTAATACTCCAGACGAATCAGGAGTTCACATAAAAATGAATCCTGTTAGGCCCTGTAGAAAGATTGTGACCCACTTCCCTAACTGGTGCTGTGATCTTTTTACTGGTAAGTGAATCAACGCACGATATTGACACATATCCCTCTACTCAGACACGCCAGACGTGCAGGAATTGATAATACTTAACTCCAAAATAAGAGTCTCTAATTTAAAGTTACAAACAAGGGTTTGTATGGGTAGAAAATGGACAGCCTTAGAATATATAGTTGCTAATTTCTCCCAAACGACCCCAATAGAGAAATTTAAGAAGCAAAATCGATGTACTGGAGGCAAGAATGAACTCAGCCCCCAGTGAAATAATATTGGTGGAGACTTTAAACAGCAAGTCTCCGGAATGGGCGAAAAGCAGAACTGATCCGCACGAGGCGAGTATTGTTGCGAATTCCTGGCTAGTGAAGGACCTGGTAGTCCTAAACACAGGGAGCTCATGTACATTTCAAAGGGCCGCAGCTTCTTCCGATAATAGAACTTGACAATAGGAACCACAAGGATTGCCAAGAATGTCCTGGATTGGCCATGTTTTCGACGCTGAAACATTTAGCGATCACCGCTAACATTGAATTCTCCACTTCAATCCCGCTGGAAGCAGTGCTAGAAAGAAGGATCAGACAAAATCAGTCCATCATGACACCAAAAAGCTATAAGAAGCTGGATGCATAAAATTCCTTGATGAAGTTAAATTACTGGAAGTCCATCGGGGTGCAGTAAATAGGAAAAGTGCAGAGGTCATCGAAGAGAGTACGGGAAACCGTGTGAAACCGCTTTAAAAATACGTTGTGACATCTCAATACCCAGCGTAGGAAGCCCATGGGAAAAAATCAGGTTGTATTGGTGGCACAGCGACTATTGCAAGAGCTTCGTCAAGCATGTGTTAAAGCTAGAAGACTTGCAACAAGAGCTAAAACTGAGCATTCTGCTGAGGGAAATGGCAAGACGGCCCGCAAAAGAACTAAAATCGGAGATTAAAAGAAACAAACAAAAATGCTGGCAAGCCCCTAATTAACTATGTTTGAACACGACCCCTGGGGAAAAGCTACCAGATTGTTAGGGCTAAATTTAACCTTCAACAACCGCCGGCGCTAGAAGACCCCGAATGGGTGAAGGCAATTATCCAAACCTTTTCCCTAAGCAGCAGATGGCTAGGTAAGAAGCAAGACTTCTGACTACCTCTTCGGCGAAGGCCAACCGCTTGACGAAGGACGAACTAGTCAGACGATGAAGACCAAGATTAGAACTGCATCCGGGACCTGACGGGACCCAACGCGATCCTATGGGTAAAATTGTAAATAGAATACCCACAACGCCTTTTGAACAGCCTTAACCCAGTGGTCTTGAACAAGGGAAATTCTGTAAGAGTTGGAAACATAGAAGCTAATTCTATGCGGAAAGGTAAAGCCAATTGATCGGACGTCATCGTCAGACCTTTGTGCCTTGCTGGATACGATGAGCAAATCTACTAGAAGGATTTGCTCCTTTACGACTAAAGAGACCGTTCATTTTCAACGAGACAGTTCTGGATTTAGAAAAGGGACTCTCGGACAGAAGCATCTCAGAAGCAGTCCATCATGGGCAGAAACAGCAAATGAAATAAGAGTTTTTGTGCCGTAAGTTGCGATTTGACATCAATAATGCTTTAATTTGCACTAGAAAGACATACAAGCCTAGTAGCTAGGAAGGTCCTGAATCTTGTGAGGATCCTGGAGGACTATTGAATGCAGTGTAAAATAATCTACACTAACTGGTATAGATTGAGCAAGAATCATGACTGCGTTGTTTCACAGGGATACGATTGGGGGGGCCGCTTTCCTGTGAATACTCTAACATGACCTGCCTGAATATCTAACTCCAAAGAAAACTACCAAAGTCTCATAGGCTACGCTGACGATACCTAATTATATGACACAGTTGACAACGTGAAACTACTGGAAATGAAGACCAACGAAATACTACGCAGGGTCAGAAGATGGTTGGAACAAAGAACCTTCCTAGCTACTAGGGCTTGTATGTCTTTCCAGCTGGCAGAATTAAAGGCATTTTTGATGTCAATCGCAACTACGGCACGAAAACTCTTATTCCTTTTTGCTGTTTCTGCATGATGGACTGCTTCTGAGATCGCGTCTGTCGAGAGTCCCTTTCTAAATCCAAACTGTCTTGTTGAAAATTGGACGTGTCTCTTTAGTCGTAAAAGGAGCAAACCCTCCAGTAATTTGCTCATCGTATCCAGCAGGCACAAAGGTCTGAACGATGACGTCCTTTTGACGCTCGAAATGTGAACGACCCGCGGATTTCTCCTGCGTCTCCGCCGAGCTTCCCCCGCCGCGCACCGGGCTGCGATCTTCCGCGCTCGCTCTGAGAGCCTTTCCACAAAATCAAGCCAAGCAGCCAAAAAAAATGCGTCTGACTTGCCGTTAGAAAATCCGCCGCGATGAAACGCTCCAAATTCACTGCCGCCACGCTCGCCTGCCGCGCAGTCTCAACGTGCTCACAAGCAACACGCCACGCGAAATTTCCGCTGCGCCGTTCCGCGTAGGCTGCGGATAATTCCCCCGATTTGTAAAGCCTTTATCCGTTTTTTCGTTAACATTGCCCGAAAACAAGAGTTTTGTTGCGTTTAATTCGCCTTTTTTCCGCAAGCATTCCATTACTTTCTCTTAACATTCTGCGACACAGCAGCAGAGAAAAAAACAAGTTGTAATTATACATTCATTTATGTGCTAACATACATGAAAACTCAAAAAATCTCTAAATTAATTATATCTTATTATTTATTAACCTTCTTTTGCTTTCACTGGGAAACCTCCTGAGTTCAGCATTGGTCTGGGGAGAATTTGATTCCAGTCTTTGCAGCTTTTTCTGCTGATTTTATTAATATGGAGTCCGAAAAACTTCATTCGTGAATAAGCAATTTCCACCCCGAGGTATGTAACATGCCTTTCCATTCAATAAGTTCCTCCCCCAGTCGGATCACTGGGGGGTGGAATAGATTGCGATTTGTAATCAACACGGCCTCCGTCTTGGCAACAGCCATCTGGAGGTTCTTTGTTCCAACCATCTTCTGACCCTGCGTAGTATTTTCGTTGGTCTTCATTTCCAGTAGTTTCACGTTGTCACTGTGTCATATAATTAGTGTATCGTAGCGTAGCCTATGAGACTTGGAGTTCTTTGGAGTTAGATATTCAGCAGGTCATGTAGAGTATTCCACAGGAAAACGGCCCAATCGTGACCCTGTGAACAACGCACGTCATGTCTTGCTCAATCCATACCAGTTAGTGTAGATATTTTACACTCACTTCAATAGTCCTCCAGGATCCTCACAAGATATCAGAGACCTTCCTAGCTACTAGGCTTGTATGTCTTTCTAGCTGGCAAATTAAGGCATTTTGATGTCAATCGCAACTACGGCACAAAAACTCTTTATTCATTTTTGCTGTTTCTGCATGATGGACTGCTTCTGAGATCGCGTCTGTCGAAGTCCCTTTCTAAATCCAGAACTGTCTCGTTGAAAATGGACGTGTCTCTTTAGTCGTAAAAAGCAAATCCTTCTAGTAATTTGCTCATCGTATCCAGCAGGCACAAAGGTCTGAACGATGACGTCCGATCAATTGGCTGTTACCTTTCCGCATGAGAATTAGCTTCTGATGTTTCCAACTCTTACAGATTTCCCTTGTTCAAGACACTGGGTTAAAGCTTTCAAAAGGCGTTGTGGGTATTCTTTACAAGTATACCCATAGGATCGCGTTGGGTCCCGTCAGGTCCCGGTGCAGTTCTAATCTTGGTCTTCATCGTCTGACTAGTTCGTCCTTCGTCAAGCGGTTGCTTCGCTCGAAGAGAGTAGTCAAAGTCTGCTTCTTACCTAGCATTCTCTGCTTAGGGGAAAAGTCTGGATAATTGCCTTCACCCATTCGGGTCTTCTAGCGCCGCGGTTGTTGAAGGTTTAAATTTGCCCAAACAATCTTGTAGCTTTTCCCCAGGGTCGTTGTCACATAGTTTAATAGGCTTTTCCAGCATTTTGTGTTTGTTTCTTTTAATCTCCGATTTTAGTTCTTTTGCGGGCCGTCTTGCCATTTCCCTCAGCAGAATGTCAGTTTTAGCTCTTGTTGCAAGCGGTCTCTAGCTTTTAACACATGCTTACGAACTCTTGCAATAGTCGCTGTCCACCAATACACCTGATTTTTTCCCATTGGGCTCCTACGTCTGGTTTATAATGTCACACGTATTTTTAAACGGTTCACACGTTTCCCGTACTACCTCTTCCGAGGACCTCTGCACTTTTCCTATTACTCCACCCCATGGACTCCAGTAAATTAACTTCATCAAGGAATTTTAGCATCAGCTTCTTTAGCTTTTTGGTGTTCCCATGATGGACTGATGTTTGTCTGGATCCTTCTTTCTAGCACTGCTTCCAGCGGATGAAGTGGAGAATTCAATTACGGATCGCTAAAGTTTCAGCGTCGAAAACATGCCAATCCAGGACATTCTTGGCAATCCTTGTGGTTCCTATTGTCAAGTCTATTATCGAAGAAGCTGCGCCCCCTTGAAATGTACATGAGCTCCCTGTGTTTAGGACTACCAGGTCCTTCCTAGCCAGGAATTCGCAAACAAATATCGCCTTGCGATCAGTTCTGCTTTCGCCCATCCGGAGACTTGCTTTAAAGTCTCCACCAATATTATTTCACCTGGGGCTGAGTTCATTCTTGCCCCAGTACATCGATTTCTTCTTAAATTTCTCTATTGGGTCGTTTGGGAGAAATAGCAACTATAATTCTAAGCTGTCCATTTCTACCCATACAAACCCTTGGTTTGTAACTTTAAAATTTAGAGACTCTTATTTTGGAGTTAAGTATTATAATTCCTGCACGTCTGGTCGTGTCCTGGTAGAGGGATATGTCTCAATATCGTGGCTGATCACTTACCAGTAAGAGATCCACAGGACCAGTTAGGGAAGTGGGTCACAATCTTTCTACAGGGCTAACAGGATTCATTTTTATGTGACCTCCTGATCGTCTGGATATAGCGTTGTGTTGCTTCGGGCACCGCTTCCTTCATTCTTTTAATATTCGGCATATGATTGCCCTTCGTGGCTGTCAGTTCGATTACCTCGTGGGTCTTCTGTTTGGCCTTGGGGTTTGATTGCCTTTTTGGTGAACCTCCTTTTTCTTCACCGTCCTCCTGTGTTCCACTTCTGCCATTCTCATCGGTTTTGCGATTTGGTTTTAAACCAGCTCTATGACGTCTTCCTGTTTGTCTTCCTTGTCTGGCCTCTTTGTCTTTTAGTGCTTGGCCTTTCCCTCCTTTCTCTGGACTGTGCCGTTTCACTACTTCCCGTTCATCTGTTTGCCGGAGTTTGGTATTTCTCGCCTTTTTTCATCTCTAGGAGGATTATTTTCTCATACATCCCCTTTTGTCTTCTTTAATGTTTTCCCACCTATTCTTAGGGCATCCACCTCTTCTAGAGCTATAGCCAAGGTGCCCTTCACTATGACTAGTTGTTTTTCAGAATGTTGCAGCTGATGATAATTAATTGACTCTGTAGACGGGCAATTATCTTCCGAATTGTCTTCCATCAATTTTTGAGTCATCACCCAGTTATCTGATGTCCAGTCCCTCGCATTAGTATTCCTGCCGACGTGGCTCTTTCTTGGAAAATTCACAAATTTGGATGCCATTTTTGTTGTCTTACAATGATGGATGTTGTATTTTCTAGGCTTTATACATAACCAGCAGCGCTCACAATTTGGGAAATTCAAAAAACTAAAATTCAGGGAAAGAGCAATTAATTAGCCCTAAAAAAGCATAGCCACTAAATTAGCTTTCGATTTTGGATATGTGTTGTTAGACCGCTACTAGGCTTTAGATGGCTTGGAAAATCAGCGTGATCTCTGAACAGTTAAGTATTTTTAAGTTTAATCGATTATTTAAGTTTAATGTATTATTCCTGAAACAATAATGTAGAAAAAGCCCATGTTTATACATAAAATAATCTTCTGAGTCAAAAGAACAATTTATCACAAGGATGTTACATCTGCAATTACAGTTATGCAAACAATAATTCAGCATTCAGAAGTTTAATAAGTAGTATTGGCCAAATAAGGAATCCGTGAATGAAGATGCTCCTTCGCATTACCGTTTTTAATTCTTGAAATACAGAAAAATGTTCTGCACAGCAGGGCACACTGTAAAGGAAAAATTCCCAAGTTCAAAACCAACTACCATGGATATTTAAAAAATAAGAGAATTGTACCCTAAACAATTTTATTGCACTTTTCATTGAAACTTTTGACAAAATTACAAAAAAATCAGCTTTAGTGATAAGTTTGAATCCTTTGGTAAACTAATGAAGCTACTACAGCACATACTTTCAGCAGAACGTTAAGAAGTTTGCTGTCAACTGATGCTTCGGGATCAAAGACAACAAAAAACAGATTCTCACTACACAAACATGTTAAGAAAAAGAGAATCATCTGAGTAGTAAATTAGGCTAAGATTTATCTTCTTTTTTTGAGTTACAAGAGCCTGGTAATAAGAGTATTTCTCCTGAAACTTTGCCATTTCAAGCACATTATTTCTTAAGAAAGTAAAAATTAGCTCTTTAAAAGTGTCATGTACAATATTTGGAAAAACCAGTTTTTGCATTATTCCGCTTAAAATTAATTGCAATTTATGAAAAGCACACACAAAAAAAGCTCCAACTTCTTCTTTAAGTTGTTTCGACCAATAAAAAAAAGGATGCTTAAAAGAATGATTCAGTCTTATTTTCATTCGAAACTTTCTGAATTTTTGAAAAATGCAAATCTATAAATAATGTATGAAAAAGTATATTACTGTAAAGTACACCAAGCCCTATCAAT
>BOPP01000045.1:4135107-4150077 GCA_017312745.1 Gryllus bimaculatus
AATTACCCAAGGCCCTATCAATCCTATACTGTTAAGTACCACCAGGGCCCTATCAAAAATTCTCCATTTTCTGGTGCATGATAACAATACTTTCTCTTTTTGAATTTTGAACAACAATCATAACAGTTTGTTTAAAATGCAAGTCATGAATGTGAACAGAGAATGCTATGCTTACTAAATGACAACTGACTTCATTGGTACCAATTTTGTTTACAAATATAGCAAATCTTCCTATTTAAAAACACTTAAACACAACCAAGTGTTTCATTATAAGTTAATACATTTTGATCATAAATATCTATTTCTCTTCACAACAAAATTATTTCTGCTTATTACATAAACACAATATTGGTATTATGTCCTCTTTTGTATTTTAAAATTATGTCACACATTAGATGTAAAAGAATTCTGTGTTAATAATTTGTAATGTTAATGTGTAATAAATTCAATCTCCTGCACGCCAGATCATTGTCTTTTGGAATTATTCAAATACAAAAGCTCATCAATATTGATCCCACCTGATTCATGCTATGCCAGACATCCTTTGAATAAAGGAAAATTGTTTATTTTTTTCAAAAAATCTAAAAATTTACTAGTTTTACAATTTTTGGTGAAGTGAAGCGAGTTTGTGTATGTGGTAAAATGACATACATAAAAGTTATTCATAATCCTGTGGTAGGTGTCAGGTAAATCTTATCATATGTTAATTGAAAGTATGTGATATCATATGTTGAAAGTTGGTCTTCTTGTAACAAGAAGCCCAAGGTAGCTGCATTGAATAATTTATATATTTTATGATATTTTGTTTGAGTAAAATTATAAACAAAATGTATTATTTAATTCTTATAAGTTTAAAATAATTTATGTATTAAAAATGTTTCACAATGTATACAATAAAATTTGCTACTTACCTGTACATCCATTTAAAAATTAAATACAGAACAGCAGAAATGTTTATATTTCCAACTCAATATCATTAAGAATTATCAAAAAAGATACTAATTCCTCTTTTTTCAGTCTTCAAATGTCTATGCATATGATTGGTGTCACAATGGAGATAATCACTTTCTTCTTATTAAAATCTAAAGTAAAATCATACATGCTTATCAATGCATGCCGTCAATTCTCTATGGGTATGTAACTAATGTTTTGTGTTGTATTCCAACCATTATATTCCAGAATTAATGTGATATAGTAATTCATTAAAAAAACAAATCACTTCTTTATGAGTATTCAGGAGTCTGATTTACATGCAACTGACACATACATAGCAATTATTTTGATGTATTTTCCCTATATATCATCAAATATTAAGCTTTTTTAAGGCTGGGCTATTTAATTAAGTAAATCACACATATCTTTATGCAATAATTGAAGAGATTTGAGGAACTTCCAGATATCTGTAGGGAACATTCTGTCAGGGATGTTAACATTATCTTGCCCCTTCTACGGGAATCGAACCCGGAACCTCAGTGGTAAGCGACTTTGCCACTGAGCCACGAGAGCATCAGGTTAGAAATAATATCTATGAATCTTCAAAAATATATGAAATGATGCTTGTCTAAAAGACTCTACAAGAGATTCAAACATGCAAGTGAATTAATGATATTGTTTTGAGGAAAATAATTTGTTATAAGCACCCTCTTCAGTTATAATACTGAAGATTGTTAACACTGTGGGTAAATGAGTCTCTTTAAAACATTACATCTATTCATCTAATTCCTTTGTATCAAATTCAATAAATTCATTTATTGATTTGAATCCTTTGTTTGCATCTTTAAATATAAAACAACAGTGTCATCTGCCAACCTAAAACAATGTTTTCAGTGTAGAATATAATGAGAGAATCAATTCCTTGAGTCCTTTTAGGAAGATATTGTGTTTGTTAGTTGTAAGTTTTCAAATGTTTGCTAACGCTTTGTTGGTACCTCTATTGATCATTATTCAGTTATTTACTGTGCATTGAACAATGTATGTATTTCAAATATGTATATAATTATTCAACTAAGTATATTGTAAAAGTGTGGGAGAGATTCAGGAACTGAAGAAATTGTGACAGCTTATACTTTTCCCTCATATGTCACATAGGCCCCACAGATCTTACTGTTCTATAAAGAATATAACAATTTATCTTATTATTGATGATTGGCCAATTCACATGGGTTCCTTTTTGAAAGCAATTGAGGTTACCTTGAAAGTGTATTACACACTAAACTGCAACTACCTAATTCAAAGAGCATGCATATGTTTGATGCAAAATAAAAGCACTTTTAAATATTTTTGGACATTATATTTGACAATATAGTGACACAATGCTGTGTTCAATACATAAATTGAATCTTATTCGAAGCATCACAGGTGACAATTTATTATGTTCCAAGATTCATTTCCGTTTGTGTGTTAAAACATGTCAAATGACAGTTTTTAAGATATAACATGAACTTCTAGGTTCAGAGAGTATACAATACAGTATTTGCAATGAAATAATAAATAACAAATTATACAACTACAAGTAATTATGGATCATCAGAGATATAGATGACAAACAAGACCAAACATTTCATAATTTGATAATTATCATCAGAACTTAAAGGTAAAATCAAAATTTATCGAGACAGCAATGCTGAATCCCTGCTCTTCATTGCAAATATACAAACTATGTACAATACAAAATACATGCACTGTGTCCTTCCTCTGTTGAGTGTAGGAAACACAGACAAAGAAATTGCACTTAGGCCTAGCCTACAAACACTGGGATGTGACGTGATGGCCACTATTCTCCATAAGTTTTCCTGATTTTTTTACGATACTATGCCACGGGACTTTTAAATTTACGAAATTATACTAGTGGAAATAATCTGAAATTATTATCTATTTAAAGACCTCTTTTTTTGGTCTTTAAATTGTATATATATAATTTTAATATATTCTATAATTATTATTCATACAAACATTCTAGACAACTGAGTTACAAAAGAATCTGAAAGATTCTTATTCTATATTCAATCTCAATACTGTGAGAAAATACAATGTTTTCCTACACGACTCTAACTCACCAATAAATAGAGGGAAATATTATATAAAAGTGATTGTTAATAATGTAAGCAAGTAAAAAGTTGAAATTTTCCCAATTGCACAGCCAATATTTAACGCTTCCAAACCAAAAAGTTAATATATTTTGTTTGTAAAATTAAAGTCTTTTTCTTATCTTAATTACATTTCACATATTTCAAGAATACATTTGATTAAGAAGTTCTGGAACGTAAAATATAAATATATTCATAAAGTTCCCTGACCTGATGAAATCCACAATATGTCAGCTCATTGACTAATTCATTTTACAGAACATGGGAAAGGAAGAGAAAGGAATGAGGGATGGAGATGAAAAATGCCTAGGAATTCCCTAAAATCCAATTTAAACTTCTTGTGGATCATTTCCAAAAACTGAACACTTAATTTTACCCTTTTTGAATATTACAACTTGCACACTTCCTTACATTTGGAGAAATAACAATTAGGCCTAGTTTACCTCTGCAATACCAGCTCTACATTACACTCAGAAATATTTCAATATAACTGAAATTATAGCAGAATGAAAAAAAAGAAAGAAAGAAAGAAAGAAAGACTCGTGCATTTTTGTGGCCCTGTGTTGTTTTTTTTGTGTATAGTAATACAGATGGTTCGTTTAGTCATAATGTAAATCCATGTCTGATAGCACTGTCTGAAATTTGGCATTACGTAGGCTGTACCAGACTGTGCCTACATTGAGCAAGACGTCACTGGCTGGCATCGCAAGGGCAGCGTATGTCGATACAACTAAAGAAAGTAAATGCTTCATCTCCAACAGTTGTATTACATGTGGTTCCTAAGACCTGCAATATAATATTCAATGGAGTTAATGCAGCATATCTCTAAAAAAAATTAAAAAGAATAATTAAAACCTGTGCCAGAGCTAGACAATTTTGGGCCCGGGGCAATGCCGTAATGTAGCCTCCCCACTCAATAAAAGTGTGGAAGTTGTATCAAGAAAGAATGAGAGTTATTTTATTCCAACAAATATTTACCAGAATATAACCCAGAAAAAAAATTGAAAAATTAATTTAAAATATTAGTTTTAAGTACAAGTATTTAGTGATCAAATAATACAATTTCCACTGTGGGCTGAAAACGCTAAAACAATTTGGTTTTTAGTTAATGTCTAAAAAAAGCTCAATGTTAAATACATGAAATAATATATATGAATTTCAGTAGAATCTATTATAATGTTAGCATTAATTAATTTATTTCAAAAAGTCCTACCTTATAAATAATAACTTTAATGAACTATTTTAGATTAAAAATTAATTCAAAATTTTATGAAATATCAGACTTCTGTACCATGACTTATAATTATAATCACAACTATTTTCTTGAGTTCTAATTTCCTTTTCAATTTTTTACTACTTTTCCCCATCAGTTCAATCACCAGGCCCCTTGGTTTGCAGGGCTTCGGGTCATTGCCTGGTCTGCCCATGCCTAGTGCTGGCACCAATTAAAATACACCCAAACAAATATTATAACAAAAATATATATATATATTATACACATTTTAAAAACTGAAATTATTATCAAAATTTTATAATTACATTTGTTAGCATTATATATATTGTAATGATGATGCATGTTTGATCATGACAATACATTTATTAAAATGTTTATTATTAAGACTTTTTAAAAAAAATCAACTCAATTGTTCTTTTCAATTTTTAAGAGTTTTTCATATCTCATGATCAATATTGGCAACTTTTTCTACAAAATTAATTCTATTAGTCCTTAGTTATTTCAATTTTACTAACACTGTAACAGGGTGGCCACTTTCTTGCACAGAGTGGCCACATTATGACAGGGTTGCTGCTGTCTGGAAAAGATGGAAAACCGGGAAAAATCAGGAAATTTCATTATTTTGTGTCTCAGGGAAAATATGGGAATTTATGGAAGAATCGTTAACAGTCAGGGAGAATTTTGAGATGGTTATAAAAGTGGGTATGTATTAATAATATATTATTATTCTTACGTACGTATTACAGCATTATTTTTGCTAAATTTCTATATGTTGAGTTGTTTTTTGTTTTTTCTTGTACACAATTGTTTCAGTGAAACTTTAAAAACAATGCTTTGGAATATCAGGTAAAGTCAGGAAAAGAGAAAATTCAGGAAATGAGGGACCTTCCAGTGTCAGGTAGCAAAGATTAATATGTTTCCTACAAATATATTTTTAGACTAGAAATTCAGTTGAATTAGAAATTTTTGTTCATTTCAATTAGTATATTATAACACTGTTCATAGTAGGATTTGATTTTATATGTATTGTGCTTTTGAAGAATAGACAGAAACATAAAAAGAATACTAATATAACACAAACCACATTTTGTCATGGTAACTGCAATTGATCAAATGTCAAATCTATCGAAATTTTTAGGAGGATCGAAAAACATTCTCTACCTCTGCCTGTCTTGACAGTCGCTTTCACAAATCTCCGATCATGATATTCGGTTTTTCATTAGTCCTTCAACTTATATCCTATTGCAATTGCTGCAGTTCTCTAGATTGATCACAATGGTGTAATAAATAAAAATATCAATGTTGTTTGACATACGACTTATTGCAAGATGATTTAATGATTTTCTTTTTTTTAATCTCAGGCAACTGCTGTCACTTACCTCCAAAAATTCGGTAGCTCACAATTGTCCAGTCTCAATGCCACTACTGAAATAATTTCTCGTGGTTCCAGTGACAGAGTCGTGGGAGTGCGTGAGCCCACTGCACCTTGAACGACAGTCTTCCGGGCTGCCAGGTGTAGACACGGTGCTGGGTTGCGTAGGGCTGGGGGCGGTGACTGGCGTCACAGCAGGTCGGTTATGCGAGCCCAGGGTATCACATGAGGAAGCTCCACTCACAGACGTTGTACTTAAGTCTTCTAAAAAGTCAAAACTAGCTACGGCTTCTCGTTCCTTGTCACCGTAACGAACATAAAAATCATCTCGCCCCAAAATTGATGGTCGGGGAGCTGAGGCTGGGTATCGCAGCACACCAAGTTGCTCTCTGGTAGCTGAAGCTGTAAAAAAGATGACTGCCACCAATCTTTTACAATTTCTAAATACAATACCTACAGTAGCTTAAGTTAAGCAAAACAGTAATGAATTTTGCTTCAAGTGTACATGAAATCTAAAAGGTATTACATAATTACAAATGGAATCTAAAAAGAGTTTTACTTTAATAAATTAATTAAATTAATAAAATAATAATGAAAATTGCTTAATAAAAATTCTCTTAATTATTAAGAGGAAACTTAAAAATTCATTACTTTTCTATTTTTTTAAATATAAAATTCTTATGCACGAGATAAAAAATCAATTATTGGCATAATAGAGAAAAGGAAAATAGTCTGTTGCTTAGACTGTGTGGAAGGATAATACTTTCCCTTTAGTAAAAATACAGATATATAATTTTATTTCCAAATCACAAACAATTGAGTCTGAAGTTAAGAATTAAAATTATTTTGCAGATGAGAATTTTATTTTGCGACTGCATTGGACGGAGATCATGAGAAATGGAAAAGAAACTTCAGAAATACAACAGGATGAATTAATCAAAAGACACTTTGGAAGAGATATGACTATAGAGACCAAACTAAGAATCCACAATGTGATATCTAAATCAATCCTCATGTAAGGGTTGGAAGTCCGAACAATGAAAAGTAGTCAGCAATAAAGACTAGAGGCAATGCAAATGATATTTCTACATTATCTTGCTGAAGTGACACTAAAGGATAGACAAAGGAGTAAAGACATCAGAAAAAGGCTAAAGGCAAAAAATATAGTAGAAGAAATAAAGGATGGACAGAGAAAATAGCTCACTCACATTAACAGAAGGAAACAAGAAAGATTCCCAAAAGCAGTGTTGAAGTGATAGTACCCAAAAGGGCAACAGGATGTGGGAAGATAACAAAAGAAATGGCTAAAACAGGACTACCAGAAAATGTAAGTCTCCTGATGTCTGGGAAACAGGAACAGGCCTTGCAACCTTTAGTTTATGATGAGAATTTATGGAGATTCAAATAGAACTGATGTAAATTGAAGTTGATATGTACCTTTTTTCTGCCGGCGGAACCTGTGTAACCGATGCAAGTGCTGATAGTCGGCAGGTTCTTCCCCACTCTCGCTGCTGCTGCTGTTGCTTCCGCTTCCGCCCCCGGTACTGCTGCCACTGCTGTTGCCAGAGCTTCCACTCGATGCCAACATCACATCGAGCAGATTGGCTCGTGCCTGCCCAATCACCACAGCACTCACTATTGTTCTATTTGTATCTATCTGCACAGGGGCAGATCCAGCCGATCATTTTGAAGGGGGCCAACATAAATTATTTTTTAAATGAAAAACTTTTGTTATTATATTGTATATTATTTTTGAAGAGTTTATATGATACCACACAATATTATTTTTTAAATAATTACTTAATTCTAACATAAATATTGAAATCAATTTTGTCAAAAAAAGGAAGGTAGCAAACGAAAACTGTTTGCCTGGATCTGCCTCTGTATCTGTTACAAGTATTGTAGGATTATTTCTAGGCCAATGACCCCATCTTGATCAGGTCTTTTATCCAGTTTCTCAAGTCCTTTGAGCAAATGCTGATTTGGCCTCGTTTTGCTTCTTGACAATAAATGTAATTTCACTTTCTGCACCCAAGATGATGTGTGCAATTGTACTCCCTCCAAATACATTATATTTGACTTGTCATACACGATTATAATTGTATATGTGACTCAATAATATTGTGGTAGTTTTGTAGTGACAGCGGTAACATTTGAGTAAGTGTATTAACAAAGCTGATATTGACATGTCACATACTGAAATATTCAGTGCCGGAGATAGACAATTTTGAGCCCAGGGCAATGCTGAAATGGGGCTCTCTTGCCCCCAACAAAAATGTGAATGTTGTATCAAGAAACTTTATGAGGTATATTATTTCAACAAGTAAACAAAATTTACAATGTTTAAGCTAGAAAATGTTTTTGTAAATATATTTTAAATAATTGTTTTAAGTAAAAGTATTTAGTGATCAAATAATACAAGTTTTACCGTGAGCTTAAAATGCTAAAAAAATGTTGCGCTTAGTTAGTGTTTAATAAAATCACTTGTTAAATACAAGAAATAATAAAAATATAAATTTCTGTAGAACCATTTCTTTTGTTAGCTTCATTTGATTGCATATTTTTTTTCCATTTCATAGATACAGACATAATAAATGTAAGTCTCATTTTCTGAAACTTACAAATATTGGGATATGATTATTACTCAATAAAGTTACTTTTTGACAATAATTTACCTTTTTATTATTTACCTTTACTAATTGCTTCCTGGTTGCCCGGCCTGTCCATGCCTAGCACTGGTACTGGAAATATTCATTAATGATGGGCAAAGAAAACAAACACACCTTGGGATCCGTGAAGTCAATGTCGCGTTCCACATGCACCCAACCAGTAGGACAGCAGCAGGCAACATCTAGAGATTCCGAGGGATCTCCATCTGGTGCACTGTTTGGCCCTGCTATCGTATCCTCTCCCTTTCGAATCATCCGATTAAGCTCCTCAATCACATCCTTGGAAGAAGTGCGCTCGAATGGACTGACAGCTGCGTCTGGAGATGCCTGAAAAAAATGGAAAACCTAAGAGTTTGATAATCATATAAACATCTATGATCTCAAAATTTCTCCTAAGAACAGGAAGAGGAAAAGAAACAGGAGAGAAAGTATATCATCATTAAACTATGATGATATAATTAAAGAATTGCAAGAGAAACAAAATCAGAATCAATTCCAGGCTTCATTGAAAAATTTCGCCCTTCCCTAAGCTGCTTCCCATCAAAGATCGAAATCAGTTCTAATCTAGTTTCATAGTAACATATGAGTGTCAGTTAGTAAGATCACTGTTCATGACAAACATGTGAGCTCTACTTTCTTAAAATTGGTATTTAAAAAATGAATCTTATCTAGAAATAGCGTTCTAAATTTCAAAAACATTACAAAACTTTAAAGAAATCTTATGTGTATTTTAAAAAATGGATAATCTTCACCAGCAAGTCACTACAACCCAGTGCAAAGAGATATCTTCTGTTGGACCTTACAAACTTGTTATTTGAAAAAACTGTAAGTTTGTGTTTATGTTAATTATCTAGAACTCAACTTAGCAATGTTAAACATTTAGGAATTATGATGAATTGTATTATTTCATAAGACATCAGAAGGTGGGGTCGCAAAAGCTCTTGAAATGTTGAAGACTGGAAAAATATAGACATAAGATTAAATTTAATTTGAATTGTTATGTAATAAAATAATTGAGGAAAAAAGTCTGCTGTCTAAAAATTTTGAAGGGACCTGTTCTTAAGAAAAATACAACTATAAGAAGACAGTATAAAGTTGTATAAAACTTACGATTTCAAAAATTGGAAATCATAATGGACAATTATAAGATCACTATGGATTAAATATACTGCGTATGGATTTAATGAACTTTTTTAACTCATAGGAACTTATTTATGTTTGAAAATAGAAAATAAAAAACCTTAGAAAATGAAGATTACATCCTGAAAATAAGAAGATAAAATTCTGAATATTTTTCAGTATCCAGCATAACTCAGTTATCATTTCAATTATCACTCAATTACAGACTTCTGACCTGCATAGCCTGTTGAGACTGCATCGTCCTCTTTGGTGTGCTGCTTGGAAGCCCACAGCTGGCAGTTGAAGGGCAGACAACAGTGTCAGGGGTGGAGACAGTCGACGTGAAGGACTCAGTCATACTGCGACAGACTGTCACTTCAGCGTCTTCCTCCGGCTCTTCCTCAAAGACTGTAACCAGCACCTGCAAATTAGGCAGCATTTATTTGGGAGAGTCCATAAATTATGTAATGCAAATTTGGAGTATTTTCAATATCCCTCTCCCCCCTGTAATGCACCATAACAAGCAATTGAACTCCTCCTGAATAATTACGTAAAGCTTGTGACAACACCGCAACCCCCTTGAAAATACAGAAGTGGAAATAAATTATAGCACTGTAAAAACAATATGTATTGATTTTACTGTGTTGTATATTAAAAATCATTATTTAATGGTCTTTAATGTACTTGATGATCTTTACAATACAACTTTAATGATCATTAAATAAAGATCATTGAAGTAGAAATTAGTTGGTGATGCTGGCTGCCGAACAATAAGATTGGGGCAAGTTGTGAATGAAGGAAGTGTGCTTGGGTGAAAAACGATTGACAAGCTATGCATAGGCCGTCGTGGATGATGCAAGAGCGAGAGTCTACAATTGATGAGGGATGGAGTGATAATTTAAATGGATTCTACAATATACTTCATATCAGTTTTGAATACTTTCTTCATAATGTTACAGATAAAAAAAAAAAGTTGAATAAATATTTCTTTTTATTTTAACAATTTACTAATAATAACTTTAGTTTATTTATGTTTTTAAAACGAATAAATTACTTAATAGTTGAATGTTTTAGTACAGCACTCAAAAAAGGAATTATTTCAAAAAATGTTCAAAAAGTTAAAAAAATAAGTATTAATGTTATGAAACACTGAACTAATACCCCCCTACCTCTATGAAACGCAACGTAATGCTTCCTCAGACCCGCTTCACCTCTTTAGCGTTACGTAATTTAAGGTCGACCCCTTTCTCTATTTTATTCATTGAAGGTGCAGATCGGTAGTGGCTTTGCAAAAATTTTTAAATGAGTTTATAACAAAATATGCAAGGCACAGTGCTGTCTTTCATTGCCAAAGTGAACTCTGTTGAAGTTATATAAGATAAGTGTGATGACAAATAAATGTGATGATAACTTAATGAAAAACACGACAATTTGAATAAAAATATGGTTTTTATTTTCCCCTTCATATACATTTTTTGGGAGAGATGGAGAGGGAGAGGGACCCTTACCAGGGTCAACAACGCACTTGGTCTTAACACCAATTGCCGGTCCTGGGGTGAAGCTGTTCCCGCTGACCCTAGCCTCCTGCAAATGTTTTCTTGCTCGTAGGACTTACGACACGAGGACTGACGGGGAAATGCATTTTAAATTTAAAGCAAAAATTCTTCGTGGATACCTAACCTACGATAACAGGCAGTGGGATCATTGAAGGTGGGGCCATGTATGCACCTGCCCGGATGTGTGCCACTGTGCTTCGGTACTCAATTGCATTACAAACCCTTGCTACAGCTTCGACTTCAGTGGAATTACAGGCGAAGATAAACCAGTAGCTGTCAGGGAGGTGGGGCTTCGAGGGGGGGGATGTCATGATATTAGTCAACGTCAACAAATGCCAAGACAAGATTCTCAACACGCCAGACAGATAGTTGTAGTCTCCAGTGAGTTCAAAGTAAAGTGTCTCTTAATCTTTTCTGCAAATACTACAAACTGTGATGATATTATATCAGATGAAAATGGTATTTTCGTTTTCTTGTAAGTTTGCATGTCTTTCATTTATAAATTTAAATAATGATAACTGATGTAAAAATGGGAATGTGTCAAATGAATGAATGAATTCATTGTATACCAGTCTCAGCAACCGAGTCTCCCCCCCTCCCCACATACACTTAATGTCATTGTTCTGTAAACCATCAACTTTTGAAGGCACAGCAGCCACTGATTTAAATTGTTATATTTTTTCCGCATCATTACAATATTCAAAATCATGCAAACTCACAGACGAGGGCATCTTTCGGTATTGTGAGAATTCAGGTCTTGTTGACGTAATTAATGAAGAAATAATGGAAGTCATCCCCATCAACTATTTAAAGACAGTCTCCCGACTTTTGCCACACATAGCGAGACTAACATTGACGACAAAGCTGTCGAAAGCCGGGTCTACACAAATATATTAAGTTGACGGAGATGACTTCTTATTTCTTCACCTTTCGGTATGCCATCATCCCTCATTTAAAATCGCACAATTGCAGAAATCTTCAATCCAAGACGTCGCAGGGAACATCGGTTACGAGAAAACGCGTAGTCTTAAGGATTTTGTAGTATTACTCGTAAAGTCAGTTAACCTTAAACTGCAAGGGGCGACCCTTTCTACATTCGTCTGTTTTCGTAGGCCAGCGATTGACTTCGTTGAATGAACTAGACAAAGGAACTGCCCCCCCCCCCCCGCGCTTCTGTGGATTTCGGGGGCGAGGGAGTCACCTCGGTAAATGGGGTGCACTGTGAAACAAAAGCTCAACAATTCATTTTACTTTATCGCTTACCAGTAGAAAGTTATGTACTTTTGCGCGAAAAACCGACGAATTGTCGGCAGAAAAACTCTTAGTAAAGGTCCTCTAGTACCGAAAAGTGGACAAATCCAGTTGCTAAATTTAGAAAAAAATCCTCTAACATGTGGAGTAGTCAGAATCCATATTTTGTGGGCCCTTGATATCGAAAATCGATTGACAGCAAAACGTTTACCTGTCTGTCCGTCCGTCATTAATGCCAGCGGCTGAACTGTTCAGCCGATTTTCTCCAAAATTGATATTACCCAATCGACCCGGCTGATGTTGCGGCCCCTTGAATTTAAAATCGATATTATAATTTTGGGGGGCACTTTACATGAAGTCCCTCGGAAATTATCAAAATTTCAAAAAATTGTTCCTTTGTCTGTGATTAAATTCTGTAGGGTACGCGTCACACAGCGCCCAATCCATTCCTGTCTGGTTCCTCGCATCCCATGCACGCCTGCGAGCAGTCGGAGGCCATTACGGAAGGAGCAAAACGTTTCTATACTTCCGTTTCGAAAAGCAAACGTCTGAGTTCATAAATCCTGCGCATTAGCAAATGCGGTCACAGTGAATTCGCACAGAGAGGGAGATTTGCACCTTGAAAACTACAAGTTTGAAAGTATAATAGTGATTTAAGGCTGGACGTAATGGCAAATTAATTATAAACAAAATGAAATTTTGTCGAGTGGAAATGTAAACCGTGAGAACAGTGTTATACATTGCTTTTCAAACAGTACCGAATTATAATATCGTTCATCAGCCCAACTTTAACCAAACCAAAAATGTATAGCTTTAATTTTGGAAGTATTTTTCTGCTGTGAAGGAAAACTTCTTATCTGCGGTTAGAAATGCGAGAGCGAGGAAACTCACCTAGCATGTCTTTTCGTGGTAGTTGCACTCAAACAATTGGTCATGGCAAATCCACCGAATGGTCTAACCAAAATAAACAATCCATTGGAGGGCTGGGATTTCCCGAACAGCATAGCAGCACATGTTTCCGCGCCCAAAAGCCAGTGCCAAATACTCCGAATTCGCACAAAACACTCGAATCCTCTTCAACGCCTGGTTAAAAGGCCCAAACCGGAGGAACTGCGATAGTTAACTGTTCGGGGTGACAGGTTGCCACCTATTCTCTCGGCTGGATTCAGCTGACTGTCGAGAAGCGGGCAGCAATATACACATTGAGTTAAGAGCTTTTACAAGAAAAATAATAAATAGTTGTTGGATAGTTATAACAGGGAAAACAATAAATATTCATGACTATATAGTTTTGTAAAACAATAATGATAGATTTTTTAAAATAAAACTGTTTCTTAAAAACATCTTGAAATCAGGTCATATACAATTTTCGAAAAAAATGAGTATTTTTTCGTGATTTAGCGTGTATCACTCGACCAAGCGAAGAATGAAAGATATGATTGCGGCGCGTCGTGGAACTAACAGGGTAAACACTTCACAGCCAGTTTCGCTAACAAAAGGCGAGAGGACGTGAGGCGAGTTGTTTATCAGTGTAGATTCGGGAAAAAAATAATGAAATCTTGGCGAGGTTTGACCCTTCCCGGGTAGGCAAGACGCCTTGCCTGTAATGTAATGTATTTAAATTTTGTGTTATTGAAAATGAAGATAAGCGAAAGACACATGTATCAAGTGTCACTTTCTAATTTAAAACTAATTTAAACATCAGAAGCAATTGATAAAATAATAATTGAAGACTGGGAAAAGCTGTCCATTACACCACTAAAATAAGAAAAGCACAAGGGGATAGGGATGCTTTGCTTTGCTTTGCTTTGCTCAAAAATGCTGATGGTGACCTCGCAATCAGTGTCGGTTCGGAAAGAGGCAGGGAATCATCTAGTTACGACGACTCTCTCTCAGACAGCAAGCAGGAAACTCTTACGGCACGAGTGACTGTTACTGCTTCTACGGTATCAGTTCAGAAAATATAACTTGAGAGACATATTATGCAAGATGTGCAATCATTATTTTATTTATATTCTGGCATACAACCGGATTCATCATTTGTCAGTGTCTCCGTGGCCATTATTAAATTTGTGACTCTCCAACTAATTTGCGCTCTTATTTACGAAAACAGAAATTTTCTTCAAGAAAATATAAATACCTGATATACTTATGTATCAATTCGTACAAATCTAAACTAGTGGTGCAACAGAATGACGCGGACTTACTCGTAGTAGTTAGTTTTCTAAAATCTTTGGTCTGTGTCTGAAAGCAAATTATGCAATGGCTCAGATTTAATTCTTATGCGCGAATGGCAATGAGATCACTTGTGAATTTATACAATTCAGACCAATATATTATTTAAGTAGGAATTCAAGTTCACATATATTAATTAAGAGTCAGAAGGCAAGCAATATTTCTACCGATTGTGCCCGTTACCAAGAGGAGAACCTCGAGTGAGAAGGAAAGATATTTCATTGACAACGTCATGTGGGCTGCGCTCTCGTGCACAAACGAGTAACTTACTCGTAAGCCTCTTTCCTTAGTTGCATGCAACGAGCTAGAATATCATATAGTAAATTATAGCTCGTTGGTCTAGGCTCGTGGCTCGCTAGCGTCAGACGCTTGGGAATCTATTTATTTATTTATGTCAAAAACAGTAAAAAACTGTGTGGGAGAAGTTAACTTGAAGTTACATCTCTGT